>JABUQX010004103.1:0-22500 GCA_015478945.1 Trachelipus rathkii | reverse complement strand
CATATATCTCTAGATATATACATATATATACACACATATATATACATATATATATATATATATATATATATATATATACTATATATATATATATATATATATATATATATATATATATATATTAAATATTTAGTTATTTTAAATTTAACACTGTTGTATATAAAAGGTGTTTTTCACCTCAGTGAAATTAGTTTAAAATACCACTGCTCCCAGTGTGTGAATGATATAGTTAATGATGACAATAATTTGCCTTCCTTCAATTTTATAAGCTAATCTTACAGGAAAGGAAATGTGATAAATGTGATTCTGTGTTATATTACTAAATTAAGTAATAAATTTATTTTTAGATGTGTTAAGTGCTCGTATATTTATACTTCTACAGGACCTAATTTTTGGCTTTCAAAAGTCCGTTTAAGTTACGAAAAAGTACTATTATTAGTTTTTTATTTTCTTCAAGAGTGTATATAACGACAAACGATTGATTTTCGTTTTGTAGAGAAATTTGTATTTTTCATATACTGTCAAATTCTGAAAAGATTGGAGGTCCAGGGACAATCATAGAGCTTGATGAGAGTGCGATTGGAAAACGCAAATATAATAGAGGAAAGTTCCGTGATGTTCAGTGGGTTTTTGGAGGTGTGCAACGTAATTCCAATAAATGTTTTTTAATTCCAATAGAAAAACGTGATAGTGCCACTCTTGCATCTCTCATTGAAGAAAACATTTTACCTGGTACAACAATAATTTCTGATTGTTGGAAAGGGTACAAAGACATAAAAAAAAGTTTTAACCATTTGACTGTTAATCACTCTTATAATTTCCGGGATCCTAATACAGGAGCACACACAAATACGATTGAAGGAACTTGGTTTCATGTAAAATCACAAATACCTAAAGAAGAGAGGAAGGGTAATAATTTAGTCGGCTACATAGCTGCGTATTTATTCAACAAGAAATATACACGAGAAGAGCGCTTCATGAAATTTTTTTTGAAACTATTCACAATTCCAAAGTCAATAAGGTAAATATATATCATATATATATATATATATATATATATATATAACATATATATGCTATATACTTATATATATAACATATATATATATAAAAAATGGTATTTACCCTTTTAGGGGCTCAGCGATGGGGGGACAGGGGACGTTTCTCATGCGGGGTCGGAGCCCCACGCGAGCACTCAAAGACCAAGAGGCGGGGGTTCCGGAGACCATCCCCGGAGGGATTAGTCCCCGTAGTCCTAGAAACCGAGACCCCGACTCCTGACATGGGGGCGGACTACCCGTGGGTATTCGTTAGTGATATACCCCAAAAAACAATAAATCCCAAAAGTGAGTACTTTTGGGACATTTATTCGCAACAATCTATTCGTTACTCGAAACCACATTCTTTGGGACATTTGATTTTACTATATATATACATATATATATATATATATATATATATATATATATATATATATATATATATATATATATATATATATATATAATCTCGAAATAATATAAATAAATCGACGTCACAAGTTACAGCCACGAGAACTGTGGCATTGGTCGTCGATATCTGCAGACATCGGAGATATCTTATAGTTAACAGGTTACGGTAAGATATATATCTATACTAATGCCTATATATATATATATATATATATATATATATATAACTATATATATATACTTATATATATACTACCATATATATATATACTTTTCAAAGGTCAAATTTGTACTTTTAACTTCACATATATTTAACTTAACACATTTCCCTCAATATATTTTAATTTTACCTATTTTTTTGTTTTTAACTTGCAAAAAAGTTTGTCACTTAGTACTTGAATATATACTTATATATATATATACCTATATATATATATATATATATATATATATATATATATATATACTATACTATATCTTATATATACTATATATATATATATATGTTCAAATTTTATCGTCTTATTCAACAGATTTAGAAAAGCAGAGGCTCTTGGTTTAGGTTTGAAATTTTGTTGTGGTAATAATATGAATTATCTATTCTATATACTATTAATATTAAACTCGCAATTTATTCCTTTCCTCTACTTTTGTGCGGTCTTTAAAAAAAAAGTAAACAGCAATTAGAGAAAATATATATACAATAATTAATTTAGAGTTTCACAACTAGATTATCAATTTATAAATCAAAAATATGGTAATTGTTACCAGAAGGGAGTTGTCACCCCGATTTTTGCCGAAAATCTACAGGATCAAACTCTAAAAGAAATAATAATAGAAGAGAATAATGAAAACGAAAAGAAATTATCGCTCTTTAGGAAAAAAAAAAAAGTTACAGCGTCACAAATATGTTAAAACTCCCTATGATTTTGTTATAGTAGGCCGCCATGTTTTCGCACATTCTGAAATAAGCGACAAAATTTTAAAAAATATAGCCCACAAATATATTAGGAAACCATAGTTTACTTTGACGAATTGTAAGAAATTTTAGAAACTTATATTTTTACTATATATATATATATATATATATATATATATATATATATACTATATATATATATATATATACCCTTATATATATATATATATATATATATATATATTGAGTTTAATATTATTATTATTTATTTTGCATAAATTCACAAATTTGAATACATATTATCAGAAAAATATGACCTTGCATACAGAAAAACCAAATTACATATAAACTGGAATCATGTACTAAAAAGCTTATTACCCAGTTTAGTTTACATATACTCTATATATATATATATATATATATATATATATATATATATATATATATATATATATATATATATATATATATATAACCTATGTAAAAAAGTCATTTTTATTTTTTTCAAAACCTTACTGAACACCCTAAGGTAGACCACTGATATCAAGAATTAGGAGTCTCTATTTTCAGGTGGACGACAGGAGAGGCTTCGTCCCTACTGTCTTTAGTGGAAAAACAAATTTAATGGAAATATGTTTCTTTGAACTAATTTTTAGGAATGGCAGGCCATTAAGCCAGAGACCAAATCCCACAACATTAATACGTTTACATGCAATTTTACCTTACCTGACTAAAAAAATAAATGAAAAACTATAAATATAAAAATTGCACTGTGTGAAATCTGTATCATACTCGAATAGTCATTACTTTCTCTCACTAACATATATATATATATATATATATACTTTCTGCTATATATATAATGCTTATATATACTCTATATATATATCCTCTATATATATATATATGTCTATATCTTCATATATATATATATATATATTATTGTGTGTGTGTGTATATGTGTGTGTGTGTGCGCTAATCTTTTATCATATTCATTGCGTTAAATTGTATATAGCCTATATTAATTGCAAAATCCTAGATAGAATTTTGGTATCATATGGTTCAGTGTATAAAAGGATGTGGTGCTACTTTTCTAATGAAACTATTTCTTTGTATAAGGGGTTATTAAAAGAAATGCAATACTATCATTTTCTAGATTTTCTTTCAGTGATGACAATTTACTTAATTTTTGTATATTCATAATTCCTTAAAGAAATTATGAAATGTCCAAACTGCAATATATTGAAAGATTGTGATTGCGGAAGTATTAGCTGTGTCTGCAGGACCAGGGATACCATCTTGCAGTTACCATTCTTTCAATTTTATGGATCATGATACCGCAGCTTATACACAGAATATTAAAAGAATTTGGAGGGTGGTTAGATTTCATGTCCCTAAATACGGTTATAAAAATCATTTCGACGGACATATTGCAGAGTTTATCATTAAAAGAAAGTTTTCCAACTATAAAGAAAGATTGATGCGAGGCTTACCAACCAAACAAGCAGTCTATTAACAGTAACTTCCTCTTCGGAGGATTCAGATAGCGATTACTAATTGGAGTTATTTATATATATATATATATATATATATATATATATATATATATATATATATATATATATATATATATATATATACCTATAACTCTTATATATATATAACTATATATATATATATATATATATATATAATGTACGATTTTATTGTTTTTTTCTTCAAAAATCTTGCGCGTTATTTATGTCGCATGTTTACAATGTGCGAAAGCTTTGGCGGCCTCACCTGTAAAAGCCCTGGGAGTTTAACATATTTGCGGCGCTGTAACTTTTTCCTAAAGAGCGACAATTTTCGTTCACTAACTACTTCATTATTATTTTTGGAGTCGATCCTGTGATTTTCTATAAAAATCGGGGGGTGACAACCCTCTGGGTAACAATTACCCAAAATATTATTACTATTATTATTTATATCTATTTACTGTTAATATTAATTATTATTTTTCCGACATTTTGTCCAGCGACTTAAAGACTTAAGGCTCATATTTATGAACAGCCCCCTTTTTATCTTTGGGCAGAAGTATCACTTCAGATTCCTCACTTAACGGAAATTCAATTTATGAACGCTGTTAAAGATTTTTTGGTGTAAAGGAAATCTTGCAGTCGCAATCTTGGAAATTTTTGTACCAATAGGTAGCACGCTTGGGGCTTAACCTCGTGCCTTGTTAAAGGGATTGATTTCACGAATGCAGCCTCTTGTTTTCTTATTGCGCTTACAATTTGTCACTTTTCTCATTTTATTCATTTCATTTGTTGGTACTTATTATGTAGTAATTTTTAAAATGTAGTTTTTTAAGAAAATACCCAGAAACCACCTAAATAGACCCTCACACTGGAGAAATAGGCAACGTGCAACTAGCGACCGTCCCTAACTTTCCCAAACCAGCAGCTGCAAACGATATTTCTTTCCATCATCTAAATTTTATCTAGGCTAAGCCGTGCTAAGCTCAGCCTCGACTACCATCAGTCAATAACTGGAACTAATATGCAATGTGAAGCAGCATATCTTTGTATTCAGATATTTGATAGCTATGATTAATTATTTATTGTTTTATATTTTCTATAAACATAAATTTATATTATAACACTATATATATAATATATGCCCTGCCTTATATATATATATATATATACCACCATATATACTTGCCTGCTATATATACTTATATACCCATACCTCACCTCTTTCTTCTCTACCTTATATATATTATATATATACAGGAAGATGATTCAAAAAACCTCTGGAGCAAAACTCGGAGGCTGATGAGCTCCAAACATTAAGGAACTTTGTGTTAAACTAACCTATGTTGTATGACACTTCGTTCAGGAGGATTACGGATGATTGAGAGAGAAGGTACACTAGTTTATCAGTGTGTGATTTTACCACAGCATGTTCGTGCGAGTACATGTGTGTGTAGAAAGCAACGCGTCCTTTGGAAGCACGTGGCGCGCCCATCATACTTTCACCACTTTGGGGATTTCTACATTGTTGATTAGTACAGGTATTCATAGATTACGAAGATGGATCACTACACACTCTTCCCAAAGTTAGCAGGAAACATGATAATAATGTATTTTGATTGCAGCGATGAGCGGCATCTCATATACCGGGAACGGTTTCGCAGAAGTACCACACACCTGTTTGTAACGTTTCATCGGCGCCTTCAGGCTAATGGGACCCTTGTTCCGATAGTGGTGGAAGATACGCGTAATACCGAAGACTCTGCGTTTGAAAAGGTGCGAGAGTCGGCCAGGGTGGCTGCACGCGCCATTGCCCATGCCATGGGTTCAAATCAGTCGTCTGTGGTTCGGGTCTTAAAGAGCAAACCTCATGCATACCACCTACGAAAGTACATTTTTAATGACTTGGGCCAAACGACCGTTTGCGGTGCCCGGTGGTTTCTGCAACGGGCATCGATAATCCTGCCTTTCTTCACATGCCTTGTTTACCGATGAAGCGTGCTTTACACGTGATGGCTACTAACATGAGAAACAGCCCACACCATATGGGACGAGGGGAGACAATCTGCACACATCTCAGTGACTAAAGCCCTAAGAGTTCTGGCAGAAACCACCGCGTAACATAGGGGTGAATTCTTGAGTTAGCTGCTGGGACCTGTCATCATTCCAAGCCGTTTGGAGTGGACCTGCGTACCCGCAGCTTCTCAGAAGACGCTCTGGCT
Organism: Trachelipus rathkii; assembly: GCA_015478945.1. Classification (NCBI taxonomy): domain Eukaryota; kingdom Metazoa; phylum Arthropoda; class Malacostraca; order Isopoda; family Trachelipodidae; genus Trachelipus; species Trachelipus rathkii. The sequence continues at coordinate 16,391 of JABUQX010004103.1, read as the reverse complement.
AATGAGTGCGACATATTGCCGCCCGCAGAACTGTGTGGTTCCAACGCTGATGGCGCTCAACACTTCAGCCACCAAGTACTGGGCGCATCTGAACAGAGTCACGCAGCAAATGGATGGGGGGACCCTATTGCGTGGCCCTGCAAAGATCGCCCGAGCACCACCTCCGTTATTTTCGGGGCATGTGAAGAGTGTTTGTATACATTAACGATCGCTTTAAAGGGAGACAGTTCATATGAATATTTATGCTGCCTGCGTTTTCCCGATCAAATCGTTCCTGGGAAGTGAGGTATATTCATTAGAGTCGACAGGCATGGCGATGTGGCTGCGAAGATGTAATCAGGTACCAGGGCACACTTTGGTGTGTAATTTTCTCCAATAAAATGATTTTCATAACAGCTACCATTGTTTGCTTTAAACATACATTGTTTAACAAAATATCCTTATTGTTACCTCTATCAGCCCTGGAGTACACAATGTACGCACGCACATACATAACATTAGAATACCCCATCCGGTTACGAAGTAACGACGCGTAAAACAACATCACGTGGTTTACCTTACATCATCCATAACTTTGAAACAAAGCGTCATACAACATATACATAATTATATAAATGTTCCTTTTTCCTTTGTATGAAACAAATTGTCGCAGGAGTTTTAGGAATACTGTATATATATATATATATATATATATATATATATACTATATATATATATCACCTATATATATATACATATATACCATACCACCATATATATATATATATATCTCTCTCTCTATAAATAAAAATTATAACACCTCTCCACACGGAACGGAGCTCGGATCAAAAAAAAAAAATTTCCACAGGTTACCTCTATGATACATAAATAATAGACGTTTTAGGGTCGAAATGAGAAAAATCATATCTCAAAACTACAATAGCACCAGCGAAAGGAACACATTTTGGAATCTGATAAAATTTATTAAGGAAAATGTAAAAAAAAAAAAATTATTGTTATCGATAACAAAATAATATGAGGAGAGCCTATTTAAGACCTTTTATTCATACGTTACTCGTTAAAATAAATAGACTTCTAGTATAGTTTGTTTTGTTTTTAATTAAAAATACCGTACCATACTTACCGCACCACCGATGGCAGGAGTCGGGAGTCTCTCTCGGCCTTCGAGGGAACTAGGGTGAGACTATTTCCCCCCTCCGGAAGGGTCTCCGGGCTTAACTCTTACTGGTATTTGAGGTGTACATGGGAGGTTCTCCTCCAAAGGGTATGAGCACCCCTGTGTTCCCCGTCGACTCAGCCCCCACTTGCCGTGCTTCAATACCTACATTGCCGTGTATGGGCGTTAGTAACTTTGTCCATATATATATATATATATATATATATATATAAGTATACTTTAAATTTTCCTGTGACTAGCTATGTCTATACTTTAGATATATCTCTATATTTATATATTTATATATATATATGGTCATCATAGTGAAGGAGGATAACCAAAGCCATAATGACAAGGATATAACTAAAAAAAAATTCCAAAGAACATGGTCAAAATGGGAATATATTTTTTAATGTTACGTGATTTCTTCCGATAGTTTAAAAGCTCCATAGACTTTTCATTTTTTTGATCCATCTAGTTAGGTTTCATTTCAGGCCCTCTAGTTCAGGCTATAAGTTTTGTTAGGTATACACAGAGAAAATCATGTATGCCAACAAAGCTTATCATAATAAACTAGGATGGCCCCTAAAAAAGAAACTTGAACACAGACACTAATTTTTAAAAAGAAGAAGTCTATGGGATAATTTTAAACTTTGGAGGATCTAACTTTTTTTCCTAGACTTAAATCATTTTCGCTGCTCAAATAGCATAGTATTATTATTTTTTAAATATATCCTGTGATTTTAAAGTTATATATATATATATATATATATATATATATATATATATATATATATATATATATATATATATATATATATATATATATATATACTATATATATATATATATATAAGAAAATTCTTTTATAGGATTTTTAAAAATTTTGAGAGGCTGTAACTTTTTTCCTAAAGAGACGATTTTCCTTTTATTATTCAATATTTTTTTAAAAAGTATATCTTGTGATTTTTATAAAATTAGAACACCCCTCTGCACTACTATTACCATATATATATATATATATATATATATATATATATATATATATATATATATATATATATATATATATATATATATATATCTTTTTTATTTTCATTTACTTTGGCCCATATTTACGAACAGCCCCTTTCTCTACCTTTGGGTAAGTATACCTTCAGATTCCTCATTTAACGGAAATTTGAATTTATGAACGCTCCTTGAGATTTTTTTTGCTTTAAGGAAATCTTGAAATCGCAAAAATCTTGGGAGAAATTTTGCACTTAGCCAAGGTTGCGGCGAACCAACCTTGAACCTTGTTAAAGTTTGATTTCACGAATAGCAGCCATCTTGTTTTTTATTGTTCAATTTGTCGCTATTCTTATTTTATTTATTTCATAGGTTGGTACTTATTACGTAGATGATTTTGTCAAATATGTGCTTATCGTGGAATAAATATTCAGAAACCACATAAATGAGCTCCCATACTGGAGAAATGGACAACGTGCAGCTAATTGACCGGCCCTAACTTTCCATAATTAGCAGGCGATGCTTTTATCATCTAAATTTTGTAGCTAGGCTAAACTCAGCCTACGACCATGCCGATCAGAGTAACTAACCTGAGAGGAGAAGGAGTAGGAGGAGGGAGGCCAGAATCGTCAAGAGTAGAATTAGCTGAAGAAAGGAGGCCGAACAGATTGACCTTTTCAGAAGGAGCTAGCTACAGAACCGTCAGAGCAAATAAGGGGAGGAAAGGCAGATTTACAAAAGTTGTTAGATTTTTTTGGCAAGAGGCCAGAAATTTTTATCAGTAGAACCAATCAGGTTGGCGCACTTTTAGAGAAAACTTGCTTGGCCTGTCGAATATCCCTCCAACGATTCCGAGCAGAATGAAAATTGGTAAGAGTGATAGGAGAACGAGTTTTCCCATGCCCGATACGCAATGTATCTCCTGAATGGCGCGAGAACAAGCTCCATCGACCATGGATTTTGGGGAAAAAATGATTTAGCTGAAGATGGAATGAACCCGATCATCCTATAGGTGATTACGGCCCCCCACGTATTCAGCGATGACCGAAGCATCCTCCCAGTCAGAACGGGATTCATTCCAATAGTTAGCCAAAAAACTAGCCCGATTTAAGTGCCAGAAATACGTTTAGGTCATGATAGAGCTGCTGGAGAAAAAGTATTATAATCAAGAGCTGCAAGATTGTGATCAATTAACAATAGGAGGGAAAATGGGGTATTTATATAACTTTGAGGAGTAGTGGTGAAACATAAGTCAAGCGTGTTCTAAAATTTTTTTAGGTCGATCTGATGTGTAGGTTCCTTAATTTACTGTTCCAGATCAATAAGAATACTGAATGTTATATCCTATCCTTATTAGGATATAATAATTAAAAAATTAATATAGGCATCAAAAGAGGCTTTGTTTAAAGTAAGTAAGTAGCTTCACAGCATTATTTTATATATATATATATATATATATATATATATATATATATATATATATATATATATATATATATATTATATATATATATATATATTTATATATATATATAGATATGCTTTATACATACATATATATATATATACGTAAAATTATATTAACACTAGCATTTATTTGATTAACAAGATAAGTGAGGGTTACTTAAAAAATTACATCACTTAATTTTGTAAGCAATAATGGATTTAATAGAGATAATCATTTATTATTAGCTATTCTGCAAGCAAATAAATTAATATTAAATGAAGAGAACTGTATGAAGTGCGGTATAATGTGTAGTGTTGCATTTTGTTATAAGTTTAAATTTCGATGTAGAAAATGTAAATTATTTAAGCTTCTGTTCTTGATAATTATTTTATATTTAATATAAAATTGAGTTAAGCGGAAGTTTATTTATTACACTTATTTGAGCAATGGGTTTTTGGAGGTGCAGAAAGAGATTCCAATGTTTAATACCAATAAAAAAAAAAAGATATGTAAAACCCTTTTAAAATTAATTACGGAAAACAAAAATTGGAACAATTATGGCAATTTCTTAGATAAGTAGGCAATAAAAAGTACTTGAACATAAAACGTACTAATATGTTGCTAGAGATACATAAATAGTTCCAAAATATTTATAATTAATATAGTGAAGCAAAATTATTTTAAAAATATATTCTTTTTATAAAAGATTATAAAATAAGGTAAAGCCTCACTCTATACATAGCTTATCATTCAATGTTTTAAGATTACTAATGTTACTTAATTTCTAGTGACGCAAGAATTATTGCTGCCGTTACATTTTTTAAGATAACTTATTTTATTCAATTAATTTCTAGTGACGTAAGAATTAGTATTGCTGTGACCTATATATGTTGTATATACAGAAGAAAAAATGGACCTTTTCGATTTGTATGAAATAATAGGGGATAATAACGTATTGTTAGCATTTTTACAAGATACAAGAAAGGAGACAGAAGAGAATGTGAAAATTGTGAATCGCTGTGTAAAATTGCAAACGTTGGACAGAAAGGGACTACAATAATTTCACATTGCTGGAGAGGCTATAAAGATCTAAATAAAGAACATTAAACCATTTAACTGTCAATCATTCAGTAACACTTGAACGACGCAACTGGAGCAATACAGATCAATTAGAAGGGAACATGGGCCAGGTAAAAGAGTAATTAAAACAGGTGTCAGACTTTTAATAACCTCAACTAAACCTAACCTAACCTACCCTAACCGTTAAATAATTTAAATTAATAAAATAAAAAAATAGTATTCTAACTGTATTGCAAAATTTTAGGATAAAAGGAATTGCCTCGGTAACTGTTACCATTTACCGGGATATATTAGCGTGCCTTTATCATGGTTCAGGATAAATGGGCTCGATTTTAAAAATTTCATCGACGCAATAAGAAATCAATAACCATAATGAATAATAATTATGTATAAAAACATATTATTATTATTATTATTATTATTATTATTATTATTATTATTATTATTATTATTATACCTAAAGTGATATTAATGAAAAGAATAGATAAAAATGTGAATTATTATTATTAAAATCTTATATTTTAATTTTATTATTATTATTATTAATTAATAATTATACTAAATATGTAATAAATTCATATATTTGAAAGAATTTTCCTTTCTTAAAATCAGTGAAGCAAAATAATTTATAAACCCAATGCTTTTTTACGAAAAATTAGAACTCAAAAGGAAAATAATAGCCTCACACTATTCTTAGCTTATTCTTAGCATTATTCTTAACTCTACTAAAATTATATTGCAAAGGTGTCAGAAATTCTAAAAAAAAAAAATACGAAAATTATCATTGCCTGCTTATATAGGATTTGGCCAACAATTATATCAGATAGTTGGATAGATTTTCATAGGTTTTGCTGTATAGGCTAGAAAACGATCACGGTAGCGCTAGGAATACGGTCCGTGAATCGCGGTAGAGTTAGGAAGGTAATGTTAGGATAAATATTGTTAAGCATCGCTAGATTAATAACAAACATTCTAATGATACATAACAAAACTTATCATAACCTTACCTTCATAATGCTATCGCGATCGCTCTCTAGCGAAAACCCCTAATCTATCATATATATATATATATATATATATATATATTATATATATATTATGATATATATATATATATATATATATATAATAATTATATATATATATATATAATATATATATATATATATATATATATATATATATATATATATATATTAAAGCGCCAAAAAATATCAGATGGCGACCTTGCAAATAAAGAATATTAAATAAAGGAGTCTTTTTTTTTCTTTTTATTATGTCTTATAATATGGCTTCGTGTAGCTCTAGAGTCGATAGTTATCCTTTTTTGTGCAATGCATGTGAGCATACTTTAAACTCATTCCTAGTGATATGCGTAAATAAATTCTTGTATATGCAGTTTATGTGCAAAAATAAAATTCGTAAAAGATGTAGGACCCCATATATGGTTCAATAAAAAAAAAACGGTTTTTTAATGTATTAAGCGAAAATATATAACACAGGAAAAAGAAACGATAAATCGGTTATTCGTGGATAGGCTGTTTCAAATATAAGGAAATTATTTTTTTGAAAAACATCGTATTTGTATTATTAAAATCTGTTGCATACTGGGCATTAATTACTACCCCACCCAATCCCCGTCAGTATTTTTAAAACAAGACTAGACATTACAGCTGAAACCATCGTAGATTTTAGTAACCACACAAGATGTTTTTGTTTTAATTTCATATATATATTGTATATATATATATATATATATATATATATATATATATATATATATATATATATTTTATTTTATATATATATATATTATATATATATATATATTGTATACTTTTTATATTTCCTGCGCTATTAATTTAAAACCTTCCTTAAGTTTTCCGTTTTCCTTTTTAAGTTAAATTCACTTTTCTTTAGTTACCGTTTGTATTAAATATTATTTTATTTGTGTATTTATTTAATTTATTTATTATTATTAAATTATTTCAATTATTTATTTTATCTTTAATCTTTGTTACTAGTTTCGTTTAGGTTTCTTCTCATTTATTATAATAATTTTAAATCAGTTTATCATGACTTATTTTCCATTTAACATTTACAAATTATTTAGTGGATATTAAATCTTTTTACATTTATATTTAAGTAGTATTTAAGCTTCTCTAATAAATATTATGTTTAGCATTCCAGAGATTTTCAATTGTCCAATCCAGCTATTGAATCTTGGTAAAATGGTGGAACATATCCGAATTTAAGAAAGAAAAGTTAACTCTTCTTAATTGCAATATCCAGTTCTACCTTATTCAAGCTTAATTACATGAAAAAGAACTCTTTAGAAACTTTATTTCTGCAGAGTATACATATTAATTTTCTAAATAGTTTAAAACATTTATATTATTATAAATATTTGTTACCCTAATTTTAAGGTAAATGTAATTATTATTATTCTTATATTAGAATTAAGTAAGTTATTCCTTATTTAAAAATATTCTAAATTCGTTTTATGTTATTTATAAGTTAATTACTGATTACTGGAAAACCTGATATATGTATGTTGATTTCCAGCGTATATGAAGCAATTTGGAAGCCTAACTTCCACTTTTTCCTTGGCCTAGACGAGAAATCTTAAAGGAAAGTCTAGTTTTTTTGATCTTAGGCCTAGCCTTTGATTTTCTTTAGCCGAAGAGTACTGCGGTCTAGCAGCAAGCTTTGTAGTTAGTCTAGCTGATTGGAAGGTACTGTTTAGCCTAGCTGGACACACCTGTTAGCCTAGCTATCACGAACTGTGGATGACCTAGCCAGCCAAAAATGTTTGGTCTAGCCTAGCTGGACGCACCTGTGTTAGACTAGCTATTACGAACCGTGGACGGCCTAGCCGCCCCAACGTTTGAGTCTAGCTTGACAGATCCAGCCTAGCTGGGCATTGTTGTGTTCGTCTAGCTAACACGTAAATGAATGGATTAGACGTCAACTTGGTATCTCTATCCTTATTTCTTAATCCTCCAATTATGAAGATCAGCAACGCCATCGATTCACCACGCATTCACCAAAGAGTAACCTTTACCAAACTTGCTTTACTGAGTGATGTCATTTATTCTATGTCTCTTTAATTAATAAGCAAACCTTTTTATTGATGTTTAATTTATTCCCTGTCACTACCAACATATATTTCACTGGTTTAAATAATTCTAAAAGCGTTACAATTTTAGTCTTCAGAAACAAGACTAATTGGCATCCAGAACCTTTCTTTTATATTGTTAGCAGCGGTGTAAGACGCTTAGAATTATTTAGGAAGTTAGAACGCTTAAAGTTTTAAAAAAATTTTTTTTATCAACTTTAGAGCTGGCTTAAAGTGACAGGTGAAGCATTAATATTATATAATAGGTACAAAAGTAAGGGCGTAAAATTAAGAGTTAATAAAATTTAAAACTAATCAAAGAGATTGATAAATATTAAATAGTTGGTACAAATATTATCTTTTTAACAAATAAAAAGCAGAAAGAAAAGTCTTCATACTTTAAGAATTTTTTATTTACAGATATGAGAAAAAAATTTTAACGCACTTGTTGATTGAAAATTAAAAGTAAAAATGAAAATAATAAAGCTTATATCAGTAATAATAACATTAACAGTCAATAATAATAGTAGTAGTAAAGAACAGATAATTGTTAAGAATGGAAAAGGCAAAAGAGCAGTTTATCATTTCAAAGAGGTAAAACCTCTTCATAGTAATGTAAGAGTCGGCCATTTTCGGAGTAGTGTTTCGATAACAGTAACAATACTGACTATAATAATAAACGATAATGACATTGTATATCGAAGACAGAAACGGTAATCTTGTAAATAATTCTTTGTCAGGAACGATTTATAATTATCCACCCCTTAAACGTAAAAAAAAAAAAATAATTATTAAATTTAGTAGTAGTACTCGATTTGTTTTTTTCTGATTTAGAAATTTAGTCGTTTTACGTTTACAAAGATTTATCCTATAGGTTTTAAATTAAGTTTACTTAAAGTTTTTTGAAGATTTAGACGATTATTTATGGACTAACTATTCTAAAATTGATAATTAATTTAAAACAAAGAGGTAAGTTGAGGCTAATGATGATCCAATATATATGATGTAATTTTTTTTAAGACATTAGGAATGTAGAGATATTGTGTTATCAACGGAAATGACGGGAGATTTTTTAAAGATTATTAGAGCACTTGCAAATGATGATTATATATTTTAGTAGTTTTCTTGACTTGATAGTTTTTAACAGAATAGTTTATGCGAGATATTAAAGGAATATTGAATATCGATGAAATATGGAATTAGAAATTTAATTTCTTTTAGCAGGCTATTATTTTTTGATGTAACTTCAAGTTGATGTATATGAAATGAATTTAACTATGTTGGTAACAATTTTAAAATATGTTTTGGAATCTTTTTATGATGAATTTTGTAATTATTTTTTTGTGGTATTTGTTGCAACAGGGTATTTTGGTAGTTGAACTAGTAACATAGTTGCTCTGCTGTGTCTTGCTGGTTGAATCCAAGATAGGATTAAGTCTCTAAAGGGAACCTATCGTGAGTCTGCTTCAGAAATGTGGATGGAAAGGTGTACACAATGCCATCCAATTTCGAGACAAATCTTTTGGTTAATTAGTAAAATGTAAATAAAGTTTGTTAAGTTAAGTTAATGAGTTGAGAGGTTATTGAAATAAGATAAAAAATCCATGGATATTTTAAACGTAATTAATGTGGTAAGTAGCATTTTTGAAGAAATGAAGAAAGTCGATAAGCTTACGATCTTTTTTGAGCAGGATTGTAAGTTAGAAAGTATTGAAAATGTTAAAATCAGAGTAAAGATATGAAGCTAGTTATGAAGTTAACATTGAGAAATGTCTGATTAATAATGTTTAATAAAGTTCATTCTTCTAATTGCTTAAGTAATAATCCGTTTAAGTTCTTGACTAAAGACATGTACGTAGTAGAAAGTAACATAATTTAAGTTTACGAAAAGCTATGTTATTATTTTGCTTAAACAGTTCTTTAGGGCCTTCCCTTTTATATATCATTCACATGATTTAATACGTTAAGTTAATTCCCATTTGGTTTATTTATTTATTTATACGTTTCTATTAAGCCTCTTTTTTTTTAATAAATGATTTTATTTGTTTGATTTGAAAGATCCTTTTAATTTTAAAGCTGGAAAGAAATTGACATTTCATTATTTCTTTTCAACTCTATTGTTCTAAATCTTTTTTTTTCTTGTAATTGAATTTTTTTTTTAAATTGTTGTTCTATTCCTCCTCCGACCTTTTCTGTTGTTCACTATTTTGGAATTAAATTTAGAACTAACCTATTATATGTAAAGAAAATTCTAATGATTGATAAATAAACCTATTATGTATAGTTAGATAAATTATTGACGTAACTTTAATAGTTAAGTAATTAATGTAAATATAAAATCCATTTTTTCCTTTTGATACATTAAACCTTATTTGATTTTTTTTGGGGGGGGGAAGTTTTTATTACTAATCGCTTGGTAATATGGGGGCTTTGGGGGGCAAAGTATACTTTTAATATTTCCTGCGCTATTAATTTAAAACTTTCCTTTAATAGTTAAATTCACTTTTCTTTAGTTACCCTTTGTTATTAAATACTCATTTATTTGTGTATTTATTTAATTTATTTATTGTTATTAAATTATTTCAATTATTTATTTTATCTTTATTTAATCTTTGTTATTAGTTTCGTTTAGATTTCTTCTCATATTTTATATTAGTTTTAAATCAGTTTATCATGACTTATTTCCCATTTAACATTTACAAATTATTTAGTGGATATTAAATCTTTTTACATTTATATTTAAGTAGTATTTAAGCTTCTCTAATAAATATTATGTTTAGCATTCCAGAGATTTTCGATTGTCCAATCTTGGTAAAATGGTGGAACATATCCGAATTTAAGAAAGAAAAGTTAACTCTTCTTAATTGCAATATCCAGTTCTACCTTATTCAAGCTTAATTACATGAAAAAGGACTCTTTAGAACCTTTATTTCTGCAAAGTATACATATTAATTTTCTAAATAGTTCAATATATATATATATATATATATATATATATATATATATATATATATATATATATATATATATATATTATATATATTATTTAATATATGAATATAATATATATATCATATATATATAAATATTCTAAATTCGCTTTATATTATTTATAAGTTAATTACTGATTACTGGAAAACCTGATATATGTATGTTGATTTCCAGCGTATATCAAGCAATTTGAAAAAACTTCCACTTTTTCCTTGGCCTAGCCGAGAAATCTAAAAGGAAAGTCTAGCTTTTCTGATCTTAGGCCTAGCCTTTGATTTTCTTTAGCCGAAGAGCATTGCGGTCTAGCAGAAGCTTTGTAGCCGGTCTAGCTGATTAAAAGGTAATGTTTAGTCTAGCTGAACAGGTCTAGCCTAGCTGGACGCACCTGTGTTTGACTAGCTATCACAAACCGTGGACGGCCTAGCCATCCCAACGTTCAGTGTACCTCAACCCTATCTGTTAATTCTAGCTTGACTGATCCAGCCTAGCTGAGAATTGTTGTGTTAACACGTAATAGAATGGATTAGATGTCAACTTGGTATCTACATCCTTATTTCTTAATCGTCCAATTATTAAAGGTCTGTAACGCCATCGATTCACCACGCATTCTCCAAAGAGTAACACGTAACAAACTTGCGCTGCTGTGTGATGTCATTTATTCTATGTCTCTTTTCTTAATAAACAAACCTTTTTATTGATGTTTAATTTATTCCCTGTCAACCAGCAAATCATATTTCATTGGTTTAAATAATTCTAAAAGCGTTACAATTTTAGTTTCCAGAAACAAGACTAATTGGCATCCAGAACCTTACTTTTACATTGGTAGTTTACATCAGTAGGACGTAGAACCCCCTTTTCCTTTTACTAGATCAGGGGTCATACTCACTTTTAGGGGCCAAAAAATAGGAAAATAGGACACTTTGAATGAAAATGTAGGAAAAATTAAAAAAAAAAGCAGGTCAAAAGTAGGAAAAAATTTAATGCTTAATTAAGTTTCCATATTTGGGTATATACTACTATTTTTCCTACATATTTATTAAAATATCCAACTTTCATGTTTATTTTGCTGTACTGGATTTTTTATTTTTTTTTTATTTATTTATTTTTTTTATCCCCAACCAAATGTGCCGGATGAGGTTTCAGTTGAAATGCTTTCAGCCTCCAGTACAAATATCAAACATTTTTTGTTTCCAATTTAATGATAATAGAAATGAAAATTATATTACATAAGTTTTTTATTTTATTTTATATGTTCATCACAAAAATAATTAAAACTTTACATGTATTTACAATCTTTAAAATTTAATCTTTCTCTCAATGCTACATTAATTTAAGAAAACTAATTGTAGCCAAGCTAACAAAATCAACTGGAACCCTGGATGAGGTTTGGGTTTTTTTCTTTTATTTCCTTTAAAAATAACGTTTACATTTAACAAACTAGAAAAAATGAAAAACTAACAATTTAAAACAATAATGTAATGATAGATTTAACTACATAAGAAATGAAAACAAAAATATGATACACAAATTCTCCAATGATTACAGAATAATAATTATTTTGCTCTTACTTGGTATTTGCTTGATTGGCACAGTAGTAGTTAAACGACGGTCTTGTATTATCAAATCTTCTTCTGCTCATTTCTTATTTCGTTCATAAGGAAATTGGTTTAGATAAGAAACTAGATGAGTTTGCAAGCTGCTCAAGCATAGTCTGCCCTATTTGTAGTCCTTTCATGTCATTAATCTTTAATGCGTTCTTAATCCTTACATTGGGTTCTTCAATCAAGGAATTGTAATTATTGATGTTTGTTGTAGCTTTAGCTTCTTTTTCCTAAAGGGACTTTCTTTGAAGATAGCTCCTTTCATTTCTCGTGATTTACTTTCAAAATCTTTCCTTTTCACTTCAAACAGCTCTTGTTCTTTCCTGTCTCCCTCTTTGTTTTATTAGTTGGGCCTCAATTCGTTTCTCTTACTCAATCTTTCTAAATAAGATTTATGAGCATTGATTCGTTTCTTAATGAAGTCTTTTGATATGGTCACCTTATGGACTTTATAACCAAATTGCTTTAATCCATCTTTGATGGAAAGTAATGCCCGAGAAAGGTTGGTTCTGGAACCCGTAAGGTAATTGGATGTCTATGAAAAGCCACGTTCAACATCGGCATTTCCGCGCGGAATGACGAGGAGCTTTAACCAGACTCAACAACTGAGGATACTTACATTGATTAAAAGTTATTCATTGAGAAAATCTTACTCCCATACTGATCAAACCTGATTTGATTTTTTCCTTTAACTTCAACAACCATCTGGGTGAAAAAATGTGAAAAAAGTAGGAAAAGTAGGAAATTTTCTTCAAAAGTAGCACATTTCCTACTGCAGTAGGAAAAGTAGGAAAATAGGATAGAATATGAACCATGCGCTCTCTCTCTCTCTTTCTCTCTCTCTCTCTCTCTCTCTTTCCTTTTTACAGTTACAGATTTATAGAAAAATTATATATACACATATACATTTTATATAACTCCATAATATAATATATATATATTATATAATATATATATATATACTATATATATATATATAATATATATATATAAGGGTATTGGTGGTGTGGAAAAATTGTAGAAATCGACAAATTAAGACTTGAGGAAGTAAATACAATGAGAAAGATCAATTCCAGGCAGTTGGAGATGCTACTCCCATTAATGTAAGAATATATTCTTCCGGGCTTAGCAATTATAAATAAACGCAGACGGAAGAGGAGATGGTGAACTAAAACCCGCTCACCGGTGATAATTAAACGCCACAAAATTAGTTTCTCATTTGCTGCCGTATAAGGTACGATGTACCGATTTCGATTATTTCTTCGTCTAAAATAGACGAGAATCATACTTGGGAGGTGGATGATTTTGTGAATGACTTCTTCGATGCGAGAGCATCAAAGTTTTTAACTTCGTCAATTTTGATTTTATTTCCTCAGTATTTGACGAGAAACGATTATATGAATTATACTTCCTGGCTATATCTGTTGGGGGACAGAAAGATCTGAGAAGAAATTTTTTGAAAAGGAGTAATTTTCCTTTAATTTAATCACAGCTCTCAGTCTCTTAATAGGAGACAGTTAATTTAACCTCTTTCGTGAGGTCGACTAATTCTTCTGGAGAGAGGGTGTTATTGTCCTTCCTCCAAAATTCTTCACTAACACTGTCCTCCAACTCGGACACGATTTGACGAAGAGACTCGTCTTCAAAAAGATCTTTTTAAATGAATATTTGAATATGCAAAAAATGCAACTTAATATTTAAGCAAAACGCACGATTTAAATTTAATATATACCACCACCTATGATTAAATAAGCAATAATTGCGAAAGGATTAAAAAAATACCCAATTAACCCCAAATAATATTTTCCGCAAAGATATCTAATTGCCGAAATATTTTGTTCACTTGGAACTCAAAAAATTATAATATATCTTTGACAAGTGGAGAAGTCTCGACTATTTGAAACAGTTTATATATATATATATATATATATATATATATATATAATGTAAATAACATACTATATATTATATAATATATATATATATTATATATAACTATATATAACTAAGTTTACTAACGCCCACACGGAACGGAGCTCGGATCAATAAAAATTTTCACAGGTAGCATCTATGATACATACAAATAGATGTCTCTAGGGTTCGCAAATGATTTTTTTACTTGCTTCTAGGCCGGCGAAATTAGGTAGGTTAGGTTAGGTTAAGTTAGGTCAGGCTAACCTGTGAAAATTTTTTTTTTTTGATCCGAGCTCCCGTCCCGTGTGTCGGCGTTAAGTAACTTTTACCTATATATATATATTACTATATATATATATATATATATATATATATATATATATATAATATATATATTATATATATATATTATATATATATATATATATATATATATCATATATATATGTATATATATATATATATCTAAGACCGATTGATTACAAAAAAATACTAGAAAAATATATCTACTTTGAGACAGACTTTCTCCACAAACGCAACAAGCAAAATAATATATGCGTGATATATATATATATATATATATATATATATATATATATATATTATATATATATATATATATATATATATATATATAATATATATATATATCTATATATATAATATATATTTAAAATCTTTAATTAACAAGTTTTATTTTTCGGACTACTTTCGAATCGAACTCAAAGATTATTTTCAGTGCGCAAACTTCTTTGTGAATATATTAGGGCTGCGGAGTCGGAGTCGGAGTCGGAAAACTGTGCAAGTGGAGTCCGAGTCGGAGTCGAAGATTCCTGTGTAAGCGGAGTCGGAGTCGAAATTTAGAGAACTATTATTATTATTATTATTATTATTATTATATTTATTAAAGTTTTTTGTTTTATTTCCAACGTTCTAAATATTTATATTTTGTTACATAATTTAATTTCCTTAAAATAATCTTTGAAAATAATATACAGGAAAGATATATTTACATAGGTTCCCGACGCGTTTCGTCTCTATACTTGAGGCATCTTCAGAAGATTATTTTCTTGTAAGCGAATGAGCCTTTAATTGATACTATAATAAGTAAATCAAATGCTATTGAGTCTGACTGATAATTACATAAAATTTTATGTTAATGTCTGGTGCGTGTGTTTTGATGTAGAAGCCTCCGCAAAATTTTAAGTTTCTGGAGTTCACACGATCCGTATAATATTGTGAAGTGTGCATTTAGAAATATTAATAATAGTTGATTGACCATGCTGTGCTGTATTGAAATGTTCAAAGATTTTGCTGGGACTTGCTAGAGATTTGATATGCCCTGTTCAGACAATATTCTTCGCTGTAACAAATATCACTCGTCAACGTACAGTCTAACTCAGGCAGTTAAATTGGTACACAACGTGATGGTTGTCGGCAAAGCATCTCTTGTGCTAAAGAAGATGACAGTTGTTTGGACTTATGGTATAAGCTGACTTTAATTTTTTGAGCGTGTCTTTAGTTTGAGGTTGTTCCTTTAGTTAGAATTTCAAAAATCTACGAAAAGCACTTCTCTTCTTTATTGACAAATAGCATTGGAAGTTTTGAAGAAGAAATTTATCGAATCTTTTCTGATTATTTTTACTTTTCTTTATTGATATAATTTTTCGCTAAGCATTGTTATTGAATTAAATTTTCAACTGATATTGTGGATGATCACAGTTAATTAGATCTTACTTAAT
This sequence comes from Trachelipus rathkii, assembly GCA_015478945.1. Lineage (NCBI taxonomy): Eukaryota > Metazoa > Arthropoda > Malacostraca > Isopoda > Trachelipodidae > Trachelipus > Trachelipus rathkii. Next base: position 334 of record JABUQX010004103.1, on the reverse strand, counting down.
TGGGCAAATTTCTTCATCAAAAGTTTTCCAAGCTGAACATAGGTTGTATGCTCTTTAAACTAAAATTTTTACGATAGGATTCTTTATAAATAGTCGGTGAATAGAAATTCCATAGTTCATATACAGACCATTATCAGTGGTTTGACATGTATGCCTGTAGATAAATGAGCCGTCAGAATTAACACATTGATTTTGATGTCTAAAAAACAGATAACATTATTAACCTAAGCTTTCGTATGTGAATTTTAAGCATGACAACTATTGAATTCTATGATGAACTGATGTATTTGATCTATCGTTCCTAAAAATATGAGGGTGCCGTCGACCACACCTA
>JABUQX010004102.1:0-25596 GCA_015478945.1 Trachelipus rathkii | reverse complement strand
TTTCGAGAATTTGACGGATCATAAGAATGAAAGTCGTATGTTATGATATTATATATAAGTATATTATATATATATATAGTATATATATTGATATATTATCATATATTGTATATAATAGTATATCTATAGTATTATTATATAGTATATATATTATAGTATTTAATATATATAGTATAAATATATCATATATTGATATATATTATTTATGAGTAATATACTCACGCAATCGGTGTTCATAAAATCTATTTTTGTGAAATATCTTGCAATTTATATTTATTTTTTTCTATGTGATCTAGTGAATGAAGACATTTTAGTAAGTGAGAGAGTAATTTGCAGAATGGAACGAAAGAGATCCATTGAAATCATTGAAAGAAGTTCCCTTTGTAAGGTGAAGAAAGCTACAAATAATACTTTACGTGAATTGATCAATATAGTTTAACGAACCACCATGGGGTTTAAACTCTGTGATTGTTTTGCATTTGACTTTATCACACTATATAAGTCTGGGATACTTTTGTTAATGTAAATGTAATGCCACTAAAGATAGCAAGTCTTTTAAAAGTCCAAGGTTGGATTCCGAAATGCTGATGAACTATTTGAGTTGTGCCGAGAAAATAGTTAACATTATACGTCGAAGTCAATTTTTAGTTTTATCGTTTTTGATTAAATTTATAATATTTAATTGTTATATGAAGCTGTAAATAATATCAACGTTTTGGAAACATGGATATAACTATATAGTATATATGTATATTATATATTAGTTATATATATGATATATGTATATTATATATATATATAATATTCATAGTATACTATATATATATATAGCTATAGCTTATGAAATTATAAGTATCATATATACATTATATATTATATAATATTATATAGTATATATATTTATATATATTATATATATATATTAGGCCAGCTTTTCAAGTTACCCACATCATATCTCGAAAAATAAGATAGGGTACAAGGAAAAACCTGCGATAACAGGTATTGAACTTTCAATCATAAAAATAATTGTCCTCGGAAAATGAATATTTTTTTTTTTTTTTTTTTTTTTTTTTTTTTTTTTTTTTTATATCCAAACTAACGATAGGTACAAGGAAAACTATATAACATATTATGGACAGTGCAGCGTGTGAAGTTTTGCTATGAAAATAAAGGAAATTTTTTTTATACAATTAACATATTTGGAATCAGCGATGATGATTTTTTTAGGGGGCTCGAGCGACGGTGGGACAGAATCGGGGGACGATAGTATCCCCCGGTGTCCCCGGAGGCGACAAGAGACCCCGACCTTTCCTATCTTTGCGGTTTACCTGGGTATTCTCTTTAGCTAGAAAAAAAAGCAAAACAATTTTTATATTCATTTTGTTTATACAAATTTCATACGCTCATTCTCTGAAATATGTTATTGTTTTCTGCATGTACCAGATCTTAGGTATTTCTAATATAAAAGTGGATAAAATGAAGAATTTAAATATTTTTTTTTCATTTTCCATGCAAGATTCTCATGAATGCTGATTCATATATGTTATCAGATTTTCTTGGTACCTATCTTAGTTATTCGGAGCATTATTATCTTCCAATGAAAAGTAGTTTTCACATATTATAATATTATAGTATATATATAGTATATACTATTGATATATAATATTATATATAATATATATAATGATATATATAGGTATATATTATAGTATATATACTATTATATCATTATAGTTTATTATAATTATATATATATACTATATATTATATAATATAGTATATATCTATAGTAGTGTACAGTTGCTATCTACTTGAATTATCCTATAGTTTGGTGCTGATAAACTATCTTAATTGTGAGCATAAGGGAAAGGTGTGTGTGTAGGTGTGTGTGTGATGTGTAGGTGTGTGTGTGTTGTTGTTGTGTGTGTTGTGTGTATGTGTGTGTTGTGTATTGTGTGTGTGTCCACGGATGGAAATGCTTGAGAAATTTCCTTTGAAGATTTTTACATAATTCTAAACTCATGCTAAGAATTCAAGAGCAATTTGGAAATTTAAACAAATTTTTTAATAACCCTTTGATATGCGATATTACCGTTTCTAGTTCAAATACAGTTGAGTCGATTCCAGACCATACGTCTTGGAACCGTTTGAAAAGAGGAACATTAGTCAAGCATTAGTCTCAAGCATTCTGATTTCCAAAATACTTCTTAGAATAATAATTTCATACATATGATATCTGCAAAGTAGATGAAACAATTTTCTTTCCAGTATATCCTCTAATAAGATGCTGGCCCCATTCTTATATCCTAAATTTATTGGTGTCGCATCGCAGCAAATCGCTTTTACTGTTTCGGTTAGACCCCACTCCTGCAGTGTTTTATAGGGTGGTAGCCAATCTCTTCCCAGTTATCTTGTAATTCCGGGATCTTGAGAATCTTTCAACCAAATCTTTACTTGTAACAGCGCGCAAAAGTTTTCCGTCCCAATGAACAGCAGCAGCTTTTAAGTCGAAGTCATTGAAACGTTTCCTAACAACCATCGTTCATTGCTGACTCAAATTCGTTCTTATGCAACCAATTGCTGTTCTGTTAATGATTAAATCATTTATATCATGTCCTAATGCCTCAGCAATGGATGTCAAAAGATGTACTACGTTCCTATCATTGACACATTTATCCAATACTGCAACAACTTTTTTGGTGACTATATTACGACGACCACGCGATAACTTAACCATTTTCGGCTGAGAAGGTTCAGGTTTTCGTTGTAAATAAGAATTTTCTAAACTATCCTCTTGCTGCAGGCTTGATGAATCGTGAGGAATGTCTAAGATCGTGGGAACCATTTCGTAGTCTGACGAGCTATTATCAGGTGATTCCATTTGCTGAACGTCCGCTGTAAAGGATAAGTACTAATAAATAATCATGTATATCAATGGTTCCCAAATGTATATTACATTACTTACTGAGCCCTTCCATATCAATGGTTCCCATATGGATATTACATTAAGCGGCATGTGAATCCAAAATATTTTATGATCTGGGACCCCCCTATTAATGTAGCCCCCACCTGAAAATTATAGACGATCAAAATTCGGAATATATCATAGCGAACTCTCGACCCTATAAAACACCAATTGTAGCTTCTATTTGGCATCTAAAAACGTTGTTTTCCGGTGTTTTTTTCTGTGTCTCTAGTCTATTTTATTTCAAAATTTTATAATTTTACCCTAATGTTTTTTCGACATTTGTCGTATCAACTTTCCAGAATTTTTTTAGGAATTTCATCAAGAGTCAAAGATGAATAAGATGATTTTATTATCCACTGATTGCACTCTCCAAATTTTAGCTTTTTTTGAGTTTGTGCACGCTGGTGGTCCCAATTTCCAAACCACTTGTTTTTTGGAATTTTGAAGGTGAAAAATTGGCGATTATTTTTATCTGTTTGGGCGAAGTGGATTGAAATTTTCAGGCAATATGTAGACGGTCGGGCGAGAGGCACATTTTTTACTTAAATAATTTCTTTGTATATAAATTAGTTTGGATTTCTTCATGGAACAATTTTAAAAAATAAAATTTTGGAAATTTTTTTTAAAATTTTCTTATTTCTTTCCTCATGATCTTCTAAGTATTTAAGGCGGTATCTCGCCCAACTATTTACAAGCCCGAAAATTTGATGTTTGATCGATAAGTAGAAAAAAGAAACTCTCAGATATTTACACTTTTACAGAACAACTTATTTCGTTTCCCAAAAAGTGAAATGTTAGGATATTTTTTTTTCTACTTATCCGGATCAAACATCAAAAATTTCCAGGTTCAAGGCTTGTATAGTTGGGCGTGATAGACCTTTTTTACTTAGATATTTTTTTATATACTCAAAAAAACAAATTTTAAAACAAATTTCCCACAATTTTTTCATTTTTTTCTTCTAGAAAAATTTGTCTCCAGTGCAGAATCCAAAACAATGCTATTATACAGAAAGAAATGCTACTTACAGTTAAACACTCGTGCCTCCCCACCACCAGTCCGCCAGACTACATTATTGCCCCTTGAAAAAAAAAATTTCATTCCACCCCTAGAACAGGTTGAGAAGATACGCAATTTTTCATTTCAAAATTCAAAAAGAGGGGTTTGAAAATTGGACAACGCGAGCACAAAAACTCAAAAAATCGAAACAATAATCAGTGCATTTGTAGGTATGACCCATCTATGCATACTTCAAGTTTTGAATCATTTCGAAAAAAATATCTGGGAAGTTGATACGATAAAATGTCAAAACATAATGGTTTTGAAAAAATGCGAAACACTTCAAAAATGGGACACAAAAAAAAACACCACGAGAAAACGTTTTAGAGAGCCAAAAAAAGCTACTAATGGTTGGGAGTGTTGTATTAAAGGGTCAAAATCAGGCTTGATAGATAGTCCGAATTTGAATGGCATCCATTTTTTTCAGAGTGGGGGCTAAAAAATGGGGTCCCAACATCTAAATAATGGATCATGCCCTATAAAATATCTTTTCTTGACCTCTATTGCAAAATAACATGCGTAAACCAATATAATAAAGTAATAAAAACCACCCAGAAAAAAAAATTAAGATAAATAAAAAAAAATATACAAAAAAGTATTATCATAGCAACAATATTTTAAATATATTTCCACATTTTCGTAACACTTTCAAAATATAACTAAATATGAATTTAGCAACTTTGGCTTCCTGGATGTACGTATTGTATGATTTATTAATTAAAAAATTATTATTTATAAACACTTAAACATATTACTTACTTGTTTCCTTCATAATGGAGGAGTGTCTTTCTTTAATTGCAATAAATTGCTGATTCGTTTTTCAGCTCTTTTTTCTTGTTGCTGACTAAGTTTTTCATCGATGCCGAACATATATAACCTGGACGACCTTTCTTCCGTTGGTTCAATAAAAATTCCTTTTCTCTTTCAATTTTATTAAATGCAGGGCATTTGCATGAGCTACGTCGAATAGATCGCCAAAGTTAGATGTAAACAACGTTACGTTATCTTTCTGAGTCTGTGAAGTTCTTTTACCACTTTTGTGGATCCTTTTCCATTCTTCATAGAGTGCTTCTAGTTTCTCAACACAATGGTAATTCTGTCTTGTTGAATTCGAGTCTTCTTCCAGAAAATAATGACCACATTTGCACTTTCTCGTAAAATCATTTTGAATTCCCTCATATTAAGAAAACAATCCTTTTTAAACTTGATGAATCGAAGGCAATTTACCTCCTATAAATTGAGGAGCGTAATTTCCAGTCAGATATACATTTGTATCTTTGCGTAAAGTACGTTTAATTGACATTTTTAAATTACTTACAGCAATATATTTTGAAAAAGAACAGAAGAAGATTGATTATATATATTATATATATAGTATAGTTAAGAAAGTAAGCTTTTAATATTTGAGTACTAGACCAAGGTATGTTAGGAGAACAACTGGTCACACAGTTAGAATATAAAGAGGGAAAACATTTTTTTAATTTGAGAAAAACTTTGCGAATATCAGAGTAGGTAATGTTTGGAACTGTTTTTCACAGGATGTAATAGCTATTAACATTGTATCGTAAAATAGAAAAAAATAAAAACTTAAATTTGCATGCTTGATGGTTTTGTGTATATTACTTCTGTAATACTAAGAACTGGAACAGCTAATGTGAAAAAAATAATCCTGAAATTAACTGTTATTTATACCGAAAAACATGATGTTTTCATTCCATTACCGAATTCACTTACCTGTTATGTGATTGAAAAATTTGACACAACTTGTGCATTGGCAACCTGTACATCCTGCGCAACCTGTACATCTAGCATCGCCAACAATAAAGATACTCTTGAGTGTTATAAAACATTGTAAATGGTAGTACTAAAATCCAATTACGTTAACATTTGTCGTTAATACAATAAATATCTGTTTATATATTTTAATATTATATATGTCCAGGATATAATATATATATATATATATTATATATATATATATATATATATATATATATATATATATATATATATATATATAATATATATATATATGAAAAGAAAGTAGTCTATATATATATAATATATTATAGTTATATAGTTAGTTAGTTAGTTCACACCACCGGCATTATCCCCTTCTAGGAGAGGATCTGTTCTAGATAATTATTGCCTATAGGATCCGAAAAAGGGATCTAACCCTAGCCACCTGCCTTCCGACTCAAATGGTCTCCGGTTCCGATTTCAACGTCCAATATGACTTCGTATCTCATTTCACTCTAAAATGCGTGACTGCACTTAACGTGACTAGAAGCTGCACACAGTCCGACATCTGATACTAACACATATATGTATCTCAGAAGTTTAGAAAAAAAAAGTCTACGTCAAAGAATGTCTCAGAATGTCTGCGGAGCCGTAGTAGGAGCGGGGAAATTATAAGATCGTGTATCATGACCGGATATTTTAAAATGATAGAGCCGTCGCCACAGTTATACTCTTCTTCAAAGCCCTGTTTAAAACAAATAAAACTATATATTTATAGGGAAGCAAGATATTTACTTCATCTGACTTAAACAAAGAAAAGAATTATTATCTTTGAAATAAGAAGAATCCTTTATAATTGCAATGGGTGTCAATACTGTCAATAATAGCTTCCTGCCTTAAAAATATCCACTTAACGTATGAAAAGACCGGAAATTAACGAGAAACTTGAGTACACAAAGACTCATTCGTCAACGAGACACTTTTATTTATCTTCCGTTGTTGAAATTTTAAGTTTGGGATCCTTTTATATTTGACCTTTTAGTCGCCAATGAAATGAATCCTTGTGAGATCGTTTAAGATCGATCAAAACCACCCTAGTCTGTCTGAAATTTCAAACTCTCGGAAATTTGAATCAAGGGGAAAAAAATGGCGCGAACGAAAACAAAAAAATGGCGGGAACGGAAAAATTGGCGGGAAATATCTTGTTTAGAAGTAATTTCCTTTTCCCTTTTTTCCTTTACGTAAATGCAAACTTCAAGTCTTTGTTTAAAGAAGGAGTAAGAATGCAATTTCATTCGTCATTGCAGAAGGAGAAACTTGATTTCTCAAGGATTAACAAAGATTCGGAAGATGCCGAATTGAAGAGAGAAGAACCCTTAATTACGCGCATTGTCAGGAAGAGAAATGTACGATAAAAATGCAACACATTAATTACAGATATAATATGGGATACACTAGCATATAGGATAAGTAATAGTATAATATAATATTATATATATATATATATATATATTATATATATATATATATATATATATATTATATATATATTATATAATATAATATATATATATTATATATATAATATATATAGTTATATATAGTATATATAATGATATATATATTAGTATATATTATAATATATCTTAATATATATACATGGCGTCGCCAGCTTCCAACCCAGGGGGGCAGCTGTAAAATTGGTATGAAAGCTTACAGTATAGTATATAATTATAATATATATGATAAACGGTATATAATATTATATATATATATATATATATATATATATATATATATATCATATATATATATTATATAATATATCTATATATAGTATATATATAAGAGGACATAAAACTAGAAAACATTTGAATGGATAATTAAAATGATTAATATTTAAAAAAAAATATTTTATTAAAAACAATAGAATATCCAAATACAATATCAATGATGGGAAAATTCACAATATAGAGCAGTTTCAAAATTGATATTATTAAGAAAATTTAATTTCCTTGGGTTCGAGGCCAAATTTATCAACTACTGTTTGAATAAAATAATCAAAATTGTCAAACACAACTTTTCTGTGTACACTCATCTAACCAGTCCGTTTAACCGTCGTCTTCCATAGTTACTCGCCAGCTTAAGTCTTGATCCTTAGAAAAGGTACTGAAAGAGTGTGTCTTCTGCTACTGGTGGGTGCAAATGGATTGGCGGAGTAAGTTTCATCCCCAAAGCTTTTTCGTCGACTGAAAGAAAAGTTCAGTTCTCTTTAAGACTTGGGAGACAAGCGGAAGGATCTTTAGTTCTTCACTACTCAGTTCTTGTCCTTCCAAATTTGTGTACTAAAGTTCTAGCTCTTTTTCTATGCCTTCTAAGTAGTAAAAACTATAAAATAAGCTGTCTTTTCCTTTAACTCATCGATTGTTATGAGTAGCAGGTGGAAAGAGGTGTATTTTCAGTAGAAAACGTAATTCCAAAGAAGTTATAAAAAATCCAGATACGGATGTTATAAGGATCTTCTCCAGGAACTTCCGTGGATTTGTTGCGGTGGTTGTGCGGTAACTGCTGCCTACCAAAGAAATTCGCGTGTATATTCGATACAGTCCCAGTTGCTCGGCGATGATTAGCTTACATTTTAACACTTCATCGATTATTTTTCTTCACCTTTCCGATGGCTTCTAACCATTTTCCCACAATATGTGGAATGTGCTGCGAGGTTTTTGACGATATCCAAGGTCTTGGATTGGAGAGCATTTACAACTGGCTCTAGCATCGCAGAGTACTTCGCGATCAATATCATAGCCATGATAAATGACGACTTACATGCCGCTAAATGCAACTGAAAGCGCTTTTCCTTGTGGCGGTTCCCTTCAATGGAAAGGATTTCAATGCTTGCATCCTTTTCCTACAAAGTGCTCCTTAAACACTCTGATGCACTTGTGTTGTTCAGACCATTTGGTCTGGCATATTCATGGGATGTTTGGCATTAATTTTCTTCTCAAGACCGACTCTCGAAAAAACGTAATAATGCCCTTTATAGTTCCCACAGTATTGTGGATTTCTGGTATTGTGCTCAAATCATTTACTGCTAAATTTATTTTGTGTAAAGAGCAATGAAAGAACAATGCTTTTTAACTTTTTCCTCAATATTGCTTGACACCTCCTTCTTTTGCCAGACATCTAGAAAACAGCCATTCGAAAACCCAAGCAGAACGCATTTCTCGGATCCAGTTCTTCGTCGTGACAAAATCGTCAATGGCTTTCGCAATGGTTTTGCGTCAAGCGCTTTCAGCTCTACAAAGCAATAAAATCCTCTTTGACTCATCGGACCTGTCGAAATAAGCGCAACACTTGGAAATTGTTCTTTTTCCCAGAAATATCAAGCCTCAACTGCTAGTAGCTATACGTGCACGCTTCCTTTTTACATAATTAACGATGCTTTCCCTTTTGAGTAGTACCACATAGAGAAATGATGTCATTCTGATTCTGAACTGATTGGTATGTGGAGCATTTTTCGGTTCCGCCTTTTCAAACTGGCTCTTCAATGACGATCTCCGGCATCCTATTCGTAGCGGCACAAATCTTGCAACCCTCCCTCATCATGATGATGCTTACCCCGAAGCGTAAATCGCGCGTACAAGACAATGTCAACACAATGAAATTATGAGAGGATAATAATTTTTAGTTTTCTTTCTATAACCTTCTGTAAGAAATGCTAGTTAATTTGATGTCTACCGGCGAAACTCCTGTCAGGAACAATACTTGCAGCTTCAACAGCAGTTTTATGCCATTTTGTGTTTGTATGTCCCTTACAAAAACCACATGAACATCTTTAAACTTCTTTATTGTTAAGGATGCCTAGGACCCCTCTGAACGAACTTTTATATTATACTATTTGGTGAAAAAAATACAAAAACTGCAAAAATGCTCCTTTAAGGTGCCTGGAGTATGTCAGCAAGGTGAATATGTCTTCCAACCATATCATATTGATATTTCCCTTCTTTAACGTGGGTAGCAATCTTTGCACAGAGAAATTATCAAGATGTCTTAGGGAAATCCAACAGTCTTTCAGTTACTGTTTCTTTCTCTCAGTCGAAATCATAAATGAATGTCCAACGATCGAACTATAATTTGGTGGAAATAAAATAACAAAACTTGCAAAATGCTTCCCTTTAGGCGCCTGGAGTATGTCAACCAAGGTGAATATGTCTCTAACCATTCATAATTAAATTTCCTCTTTAAGTGATTTTGATTTTGCTATGAAAAATTATTAGGTCTTAGGTGAATCCAACACTCTTTCAATAGCTGTTTTTTTTCTCAGTCGAAATCATATATGAATGTCCAACGTATCTACCAATGTCATTTCGTGACTGTCATCTACTGAAACGCAAGCTCCGAAATCTGGACCCATATCTTGGAATTACACCAAAAAGCTGGGCCTGGGTGTGGATTCTTCATCATGCGAATATGCACCCCCCCCCCCCCCCCCCCCCCCCCCCCCCCCCGCCCCCCCCACCCCCCCAAGTAGGAAGGGATTGCCTCTTGTTGTAGTTCTTAGTTGAATTATGGTAGGTACTTCTTCGTTTTCACTCGCTTACCATTCAATGTTATCTGAGTTACTTCCTTCAAATTTACGCAAACAATGATAAGTAATTAGATAAATTATAAATATAAGTATAAATATATTATAATAATAATAGATATATATAAATATATATATATATAATATATATATACAATATATATATAATATAATATATATATATATATAATATATAAGATCTCTGCCACATATGGTCATGGCTAATAATTTTACTAGCATTCAAAGATGTTAACAGAAAAATATTAAAAGTACAGCAAACTATGTTGAAAATCACTTAATTTTCTGTGTCGTAATAAAAAATAGTTTTTTTAAAATGAAGCTAACTTCATATGGACAAGTAAAGATCATGTGTACAAAATTCTACTGTTAAGAAGTAATTACACAAAATTTTATTAATATTTAAAGTTAAACGTACGTACCAAGTAATCTCCTAATATCCATGATCTGAAATGAAATTGAACTATAACTTTACACTGAGGCGGTGAGACTGAATCTATAGAGTGGGCGTGCACGAGAGATGGATAAAATTTCAATCTACTCTGAACCTTTAAACAGCGTTAATTAAAGGAATTGAAGAATCTGCATATAAATGAGTATGAAATTAATATATAACATATCACAACATTAAAAAAAAACTAGATAGAATTAACTGACTGTTCTTATTCTACAACTTAAAAGAAGCATATAAAATGAGTGAGAAGACCTCGCTATCGCATTGAAGAAATGAGTGAGAAAATGGACGATTGACAACTAACCTTCGCCACTATAATCAGCTGTGTATATATTTATATATATATATATATATATATATTTACTATATATATATATTTGTAATAACTATATTTCCTATATTTATATATATTCTATACATTTTTAAAAACTTTTAATAATTTAAAACTGTCTTATAATTTAATATATTTTTTTATATATATATATTATTATATATATATAATATTATATAATAATAATAATAATAATATAATAATAATAATAATAATAATAAGAGAAGGCCTTATTTTTATATTTATTAATAAAGTTTTATTAAAACATGTCTTCATAAGATGTTTAATTTCGTAAGCTTTCGAGTCCTTAATTTTCCGGACCTCCTCAGACGTTTTATTTGGAAGACTAAAATAAAAATTATTAAAATTTATGTAAGATTATGTAAAACAGTTAAAATTTATGAAAAATTAGTTGAAGTTGCATAACAAAAGAAGAATTTATATTTTTTGAAAATGGCTATGTGAGGTGGTAAGAATGTTGTAAGGTGGGATTGAACGATATATATCTCCTTTTGTAAGTGTAAAATTTATAAGGTTCTGGTATGGCATAGTGATTCTAGGAGTTTACGTCTGGTGGGGTCTAGTACCTTTAAAGATTGGGCACGGTATCTCTTTAGTGTTAATGTTGTGATTGAGGACTAGATCTATGTGAGGTGAGAGCAGGATTTTGAGAGAGTCGATATTTTAAGATCGTGTTTATGTTGATAGAGTCTTCTATGATAAAATCATTTGAGTAATTCACTATGTAATGTGAGGGGCATTGATGGCAGAGGATTTTGTATATGCATTGTGAGATTATGTTTTGTAAGTGAGTTGGAGGTATGTGGAGATTCTTTTGAGAGAAGAGGTGGTAGAGGAAGTTATGCTAAATTGGTAAATTTTGAGATTGTTTTATGTGGTAGGTGAGAATGGGGTAGATATGTGAGGGAGTGAGCGTGTTGGTCACTGAGATGGTTGGTTGTATAATGTTATTTTTTCGCTTTTTAGTGAACCTTTGATAATGTAGGTGGGATAAGATAGTTTCTTGAAAGTACTGAAAAATGTATTAATGTAACGTTACAAGAAACTTACAAAATTTTTAATAATTTATTTATTAAGTCTTCAAATAAAATCGTCTGAAGAGGCCAGAAAATTAAGGACCGAAATCTTACGAAATTTAACATCTTATGAAATAAAAATGTTAAAAACTTTTTAATAAATTATATACAATTTTCTTTCTATTTTATAATACGTACCAAACTCGGCAAAAAATTGCTTTGATTTACACTCTATACTATTATATATATATATATTATATATATATATATAGAAATGATATATAATAAAAAATAGTATTTATATAAGTAATAATATATATATATAATAAATAGAATATATATGATATAATATATATATATATATGTATATATTATAATATAATATAATATAAGTATATAATATAAATCAATATATAAATAGTATATATATATATATATATATATATATATATAATATACATATATATATACGTATAATATATATATAATATAAAATATATATATTAATAATACTATATATAATATATATATTATAATATATATATTATAAAATATATATAGATATATATATATATAAATATATATATCGACTAAATAACGTAATTTAAACCGGGCACCCGGATAACATCGTTGGATTCAAAAAAAATCGCAAGTAGACTCTATAAGAGAGTAATACACTTCTAAATAGAGGACAGCTGCCCCTCTGCCCCCCCTTTACGACGCCCAATGTACTATAATATATTTCCAATTTTACATATATTTATACAGATAAAGCTATAAATGAGGTAATTTATATAAAAAATTTAATAAAAAATAATGAAAAAAAATGCAACATATTATATAATATATATAATATATATATATCAGAAGCGAATCCTACACTCGTGCTCTTCGTGCTTGGCACGAGTTATTAATATAAAATGATCACTTTTCTAAAAGCATCATAAGTACCGTTAAATACCCTTATTTTTTGCTTAAAAATGAAATCAATATTGAAAAGAAAAATATATGTACCATCAAAGTACTATAAAGACGCGCAACCGATAAAGAATATACTAAACAACTTACAATATAGAGCAATAATCAATTTGTATTTTTTAATTGTATTTTCAATCAATTTATATAAAGAAGGAGTGACCAGTCGGAGAGAAAATATACTACGAGATAGAGTGTCACTAACTACACACTTCGTGAATTATAAATTTCTAAAAGTTAGCTTCTCCTAATTATATCCTAGCAGAAGAACTTCCAAAAATAATGACTCATTAATATTTAAAAAAAAAGTTAAATAATAAAATATTAAATAATTATAATATATTAAATAAAAAACTTAAAAAGTATACCTAAATAATCTATAACATGAATTACACATGAAAATATAAGAGTACCTGATAAAAGTATATGCACAATAAATTGACATCTCTTGTTACAATTTTCATTTTCCCAGGCATGAAAGCATCAGGAAATGTATTAATATCTGGCTGATAAATAGTTTTGCCATCCTAAATAGTAAATTTTAATTTAAATTATATTTAAATTTAACATTGCACTCTTTAGATTTAAACGTATAAAAATTTGTTATTCGTTGTGAAAATTATTTACTATTGTAATTTATATTGATGGTACAAAATCGAACAAACAAAGAATTTGCTGAGCCTAAGCCAAGCGTAAGTTATTCAATATTAAATTTATTTTAAAACGTCTCTCTCTCTCTCTCTTCTCAATATTATACTTATTATATTATTATAATATATACCTAGTAATTAGACTAAATATATAATAAATATATTAACAAACAACAAAAATACCCATAAATTAAAACTTATATATAAATTATATATAATATATATAAAAATATATATATATATAAATATATAAATACTAATATATATAATATATATATAAAAACGTAATATATAGATATATTAATATAATATCAAAATTGTAGCTAAAAAGATGATAAAGCTGAAACAAAATAAACAATATTTTGACTCCGTTCATAGTGTACAGATTGAAAGTTTTTCGATTTGAGCACGAACAGTCACCCTTTTTAATGGAATGAAATATAGTATTATCTAGTCTCGATGATTCTTACACTTTTTGTGTGTATTGACACCATAATCTTTATATTTTATATATGTTAATATTTTTTATTTCATTTGACCAATTTTCGCATTAAATAATTAAGAAAATTTTCATATAACGTTAAATTATTGAAAATTTGTAAAAAAGATCTATCGTTTCTTATAATGCTACACAGTAGTATGAGAGTCGGCCTCATAATTATATTATTATATATATATAATTAATTATATAAAATATATATAATTAATATTATATTAATAAAACATATATATTGATATATAATGATTTAATCAAAAATCAGAAATAACTTTTCCCTGTAAAATTTATCGAACGCTTTATAATAAATATATTTTTATAAATTGAAATACAATTATACTCATCTATCAGGCAGAATATTATGCGCTAATAACAATCTTGATATACTCAACAAACTTATCAAATCCTAAACGCCTAAATCTTGGTACGATTTGAATAGTAATGTTCTACTGAACCATTTATATTGAACGGATCAAAAATAAACGTGGTTTAGTGACAAAAATGAAAAATAAAAAAAAACAATACAAAACAAATAACAAAAAACAAAAATCAATAATAATACAAAAACAATAAACAAATAAAACAAAAAACAATCACTCACAAAATCCGTTAAATGAACAAACTTCAAATATTTTGGCAGGTTTGGGTGATAAGAAATAAAGTAATAGAATCCATCGGAACCCACGATATAAATGCATGAGCACAAGAAGAGAGCAATTTTCTAAGGGGAAAGCTCCGTCCCCGAGCTTCACTTCCTTGAACGCTTGTGGTTTGGTTGACAAAAATAATAAAAGATTGCTTCTTTATGTATTAAATCGTAAAACAGTTTTAGATCAATTTATCGCCTTAAGGCTAGTAAGAGTTATTAGGTTACGTGCGCAATACGAAATGTTGAAGACTTCATAGACAATGTATTCACAGTGGTCATCCTCTCACTACAAAGTTTTAAAATCTAGCACTTTTTTATCTAATATGAAGACGTGAGTGATAATTTCTTTGCAAACTTTTATGAAAAACTAAAACAGACTAGAATAACTATCATTTGGATATTATATTTAAAAAAAAAATTTTCTATTCATAGACAATGACTATGTTATAAAAATAGAAGAAATGCGATGGAATACTTATGTCAGATTTAGTATGCTTAAGTAGGTAAGGAATTGAACATACGTGTATATAGAATAGTATATATATATAGATTATATATATATATATATAATATAATATATATATATATATATATATATATATATTATATATATATATATATATATATATTATATAATTATAATATACTTCATATAGGCAGTATATAGTACTCAGCCTCTATATTAGCACTCACTCAAATCTACGCTATTAGTAGTAATAATACTTAGTAGTGATATATAGTAGTGAATTAAATAACTCAAAGTATATCACTAATAAAGCGTACGCTCAAGTTATAAGTATAGTAAATAGGAGTAGGGTAGAAAAGTAGGAAAATAGTCAACTCTAATTAAATAATACTATGAAAATAGTTAAATAGTGATATAGAAGTAGAGATATATATATATATATATACTATACCTAATTATATATATATTGAGGAATATAGCAGTATATATCGTGTATGTATATATATATATATATATATAGTATATAGAGAAAAAAATCTAAATAAAAAAAAAAAAAAAAAAAACACAAATAAATAAGAACAAATATTAAACATATAAATAAATAATAATATAACATAAATAGACAAAAAAAATAATATAATCGCCACAGGTGAATCTCATGAATAAAGGAAATATGCCATTGAAAAACGTCAATAACAGGAAGACATAAGAAAAAAAAAGTTTGTGAGAATGTCTATATACGAAATTTTATTATTTGTACACAAAGAATATTCTTTTTACTGCGCAAGAAAAAAAAGCAAACATATTTGGATTATTAATATGGAATTAAATTTAATTATTATATAATTTATTGATATATATAAGATATAATATATATTGATTATATATAAATGAATAATAAATTATTTAATTAATTATAATTATCTCATTGATTAAATAATATAATATAATTATAATATATTATTATTGAGTTATATATTATATTGATAAATAATTATATTTCTTCAATACAATAAACGAATAAAAAAAATGGTACAGATCAAAACAAAAATCAAAATTCGAGAAAATAGAAGAAATAAACAGAAAAAAAATAAAATAAACTAAAAAAAATAAAATAATAAAAAATAAATTAAAATAAATAAATTAAATAAAATAAAAAAAAATAAAATAAAATAAATGTATCTAAAGTCGAAACTGTACAAATAGAGATTAGGATATCATTGATTGAAAGAGAGAAAGAATTTAGAAGGACTTGAAAGAGAACTGTTAAGACTTAACGAGTTCGAAAGAGAAGGGGACCTCCAAAGAATAGGTATATAAACGATATTAGGAAGAGGACGTCACAGTCAAGGATCAGAAAGATGAGACTCACGCAACGTTCGGAAGAAGAGAAGAAAGAAGAAGAAAGAAGAAGACGTTCATGTATGTTACAAGAAGATTGTTTGCGTGAAATGGAAAACCGTAAATTTTAATCTATGGGTATGTATTGATGTGTCCATGAGTAACTGACTATCCGCAATACGAGTAGTGATATAATATGTCTGATATGTAAAGTTCATGTATATAGCTCACGAAATATGTATTAATATAATATAAATGTAATTTGTAAGAATTCGTCTCTGAACCACTGAAGTGATATAAATAGAAGTCACGAACAGCTAAAGTGACAGCCAAGACAATGCACACGCAGACAATAGTGCAATAATAATCGTACAAAGAATGACAAAGAAGCAAAAAATAGACCGCAAATAGCACGAAGCAAAGAAAGCTGGAAAGATAGACAAGAAAGACAACAGTAAAGAGCGAAGTCAAACGATATAGCCCACAAGAAGCAAATGAAAGCAAGAAGCATTAAGAAAAAGTGGTTAAGAAAGCAAGAAGCAAGAAAGCAAAAGATAAGTGACAAATGAAGATGGTAAGATAGCAAGAGCATAAAGAAGCAAGATAAGCAAAGAAGCCATCAAGTTGTAGAAAATAGAGCAAGAAGCATAGAAAGTGTAAAGAATAGCAATAAGATAGCAAGAAAGTGAGCCGACTGAGGGAAATAAGGGTGGTAAATACATTAAAGAAGAACAATAATGATAAAAGGAGTAGTAAATGGGTCACTCAGATTTCATACTTATACATTAATCATTTAATTAATACTATATAACCCAAGGGTTTTTATCTTTTGGAATTAAGCGATATTCTATAATTCCATTATTGTAAAATTTAATGAACACGTTTTATAATAAAATAATTAGTTTTATGATATCTTAAAATATATATATTATAATATAATATATATACTATATAATAGTAATATAATAATATATAAATTAATTAAACCATAAATAACCTAGTGATCAACTCACCTATGAATAAGGAAAGCAAGTCAACTCAGGACCTAATAAAAGTAAATAACAATATAAATTAGTCAATTAATTAATTACCATTAAAGGTATATATTATATAATATATTATAATATATATATATATAATTATATATATATATAATATATAAAAATAATAATAATAAATATATATATATTATATAACTACTTAAAATTAAATGACTATGATTTCACGTGAGTAGAAACGGTAATATAGCTAATTGAAAATTTAAAGTAAGTTAATAAATAATATAATATAATAATTATATAATAATATAAAATAATATATATAAAATTGAAAGTCAATATAAAAACATAAATAACATAATTAAACATATATATAATTAATATAAATAATAAATTATAATATATTAAATAGTATAACATATTTATTGTGATTGACATACCGGTATAATATAATTATAAATATAATATTAATTAAACAGACAAAATATAATACCAAAAACCATAAGACTCCACTACATGATAATAGATAGAGAACATAAAATTTGTTCCAATTCGGAGCCGATTAATTTTACAATAATGGATCCGGAGTCGTTTATTCCTTATATTTATTCAGTTATATAATTTTTATAATGTTATTTAAAATTAAATGATAATAAGAAAGAGAAACTGAAGTGACCTTTACTTCCTTTTATATGTCATATCATTAAAAATGAATTGCACCAAACCCTATATTTCCAGTACAGGCACTAATAATTTATTGCTTCATTTAGCTATCTTCCACTTATTCTGCTTCTTGCTATTTATCCACATTGCTGGCTTCATGTGCATCTTAAGCTCTTGGTTCTTCTATTCACTTATCACTCATTTCACAGCTATACTTATCTTACGTGGCTTCTTGCTTACTTCCACTATTTCTATGCTCTTGCATATTTCTTGCTTCATATAGCTTCTTCCAACGTTCTTGCTTCTTGCTTCATCTCCCGATACTTTGACTATTTGTCTATCAGGGCAACCATCATAAGCATGGTTGTGGA
This sequence comes from Trachelipus rathkii, assembly GCA_015478945.1. Taxonomy (NCBI): domain Eukaryota; kingdom Metazoa; phylum Arthropoda; class Malacostraca; order Isopoda; family Trachelipodidae; genus Trachelipus; species Trachelipus rathkii. Next base: position 6,797 of record JABUQX010004102.1, on the reverse strand, counting down.
GCTTCTCTAGCGAAACTGGTTTTGGCATTCTTGCTCTATGCTTTTGAATTCTTATACCCATGGATGCGAATTCTTAACATATCCATAACATAAAATACAATACATAACATAAACATATCATAACAATAATAACAATACATAACTAAATACATACATACATATCAAATACATAACCATTAACATATTACAATAGAATATAATAGAGAGTAAAAGAATATCACTTTAGGAAAATAGTAAACGCCGAAGTGACTCTATCTACTGTAATCCTGGAATAGGTACACGTCCTCCTCCAACGTAAAACATCTTTGGAGAGAGGACGTTACCTTCAGGGATCGATGAGTAGATATATGCACTTACGAGTCAGTAATTTACTAATATTCCATAAAGATTATCATTTCTCCTATTATTCATATGATATGATATGATATTATGAACTGACCCTGTAATTCTATCATAGAATAATGTATGAATGTATAATAAATTAATATAGATATAGAATATATAATCGACTGATCGGCCTGTTAAAATCGCTAATATATGTAATAATAAGATAATGAATTAAAAAGACACTCTCGCACACATAAGAATAGGGATGCAATAATTTTAAGAAATGTCAAAGATAAGGTCAATAGATACGACAACACAGATAGCAAAAGGCACAAGAAAGAACAAGAAAAAAAAGTAACAAAAGAGACACAAGAATATCGCAATACCTAAAGCACGCATAACACCTAGCACACAGAAGACAATGAAAGTGAAGAAGCAAAGAAGCCAGAAAGTGAAGAAGTCACAAGTACACGCACAAATATATAGACAAAGGAAGCAAAGACAAAGTGAGAAAAAGCAAGATAAAGTGCAAGAAGCACAGAAGCCATAGAAAAGAGTGAGTACAAGCACACATGCTAACACACGAAGCAAGAAGTCAGAGATGAACAAACAAGTCCACCGCAAGTGGAAAACAAGCACAGACATAAAAAAGTGGAAACGAATAGCAAGAAGCATAGAAAAGTGACCAACCACAAAGATCACTCGCAAAAACAACTCTAATACACTACACTCTGAGGTAAATAAGAGGCGCATTTGGGAATCATTAAGGCAACCGAAACACAATTAAAATGAGAATATGCAAATGCGCTCAAAAGGGTACACTTCAGCTAATCTTTTATCTAATAACATTCAATAAATAAAAAAAACATAATAATACTACAGAAGCTGAAATCAAATTTAGTTTGACCTGATATTACTACTCAAAAACCTTATATAAATTGTTAACACAAATAATAATAATAATCTATTGTAATAATAATAAAAGTTAGTCTTATCAACCTCTTCTATCATAACCTATATTACTCTTCATATACTACTCAACTACCCTATATATATAATAATATTATGAATATATAATATTAATATATTAAAATATATAGTATATATATATATAATAATAACTAATATATATATATATATATATATAATATAATAATATAATAAATACTAATATATATATATATATACTATCACTTTAAAATTAGCTATATCGATTTCTACTGGAAACATTTATCATAATTATTTATGAGTTAATTAAAAGTTCCATATATCTTTTCTTGCTTTTGAGTAAATTTGTTAATTCTAAATTTGCATAAAAATGAGGGTGACTGCCATAATAAGTTCTTCGAGATTCCTCAGTCAGATTTAGTTAAATAAGTAGACAGTATATATATATATATATATTAATTATATATTAATAATAATATATTATAAAAATATTAATAAATAATATAATATATAATATAAAATATATATATTAAAAATACTATGATATATATATGAATATAATAATATATATTAATATATAATAATATTATAACATATTATATATATTGTAATATAATAAATATAAATAAATAATAATAAATATAATATAAATATATAAAAATATATAATATAAATAATATATATATATAATATATATATAAATATATTAATAAAAATATATTATTAATAATTATATATTATATATAATATATATAAAATATATAATATTATATAAAATTATATATATATAAATATATATTATATATATATTGTTATATAGGTAATTTTAAAAAAATAAGTGAGAAACACAACAACAACCCGCTTACCTGAACAAAAAATATAATCTCAAAATAAGATAGTATACACTCAAAAGCTTATCGCTATAATAATTTGATACTTTAATAAAAAGAAAAAAATTTTCAACAAGACAAATTATATTTCGTGAACCATAGCGCGACCCAAGAGTATAAATGTACTCGTTAAGTTAGTATAAATTGCATAGAGTTATTAGTCAATCATAGCATTACAGTTTATTTTCCAATAGGAAAAAATAAAAAAGTTAAGATTTTCAAAAATTCTAAAAAAATAATTAAGAAATTATAATTGAGCAATGAGATCAGATTGTCAATAAATAGTTCCATATATCGTGTAAACGTGCGTCAATAATAACCATAGCACCATACCGCATTATGACCGCCTACCTGACACACCACATAGCATATAATATATATATATATTTTATTAATATATATATATATATAAATATAATATAATATTATAATTATAATATATATAATACTATATATATTATAAATAATAATAAAATAATATATGATACTATAAATAATATATATTATAATATACATATATATAAAAAAATAAATATATATATATAAATAGATATATAATAATATATATAATTCTAAACAAAATATTTCTTTATAGTCTTTTTGAAAGAGGTTAGTGATATATAATATAAAAATATAAATAGAAATTATAACTATATATATATTATAAAATAATACTATATATAATATATAATATATATTATTATATTATTATAATATATATTAATAATATATATATAGTAAATAAATAATATATATATAATATATTATATATATATAATATATAATAAGTATATAAATGCCAAAAAACAGTAATTCATAAATCATACATACATTAATACAACAACCTCAGTCAACCTAATATATAATGAATAAATAAAACAATATTTAAAAAAAAAAAATAAATCTACAAAATATGTATATATATATAATATATTATATATAGATAGTATAATAATATATAATATATATAATAATATAGTTATATATAAATTATACATATAAAATATATAGAAATATAAAATAATAATATATAATATATATATAAAATTATAAATAATATAATAATATATATTATATATATAATAATATAAATAAATATATATATATATTATATTGTTATATTTTCCATTTAAAATATGAGAAAAAAAGGAAATACAAAAAATAAAAAAGTAAAATAAATAAAGATAAAAATACTAATTGTATTATATCTTATTTACCAAACTAATCAATAAACATATTGGTTACAAAAATAAATTTACCAAAATATCTAGATATTATAGAATAAGAATGCAAATTAGACAGGGTCAAAACACAAGTAAAAATTGTTAATGAAGGTGTGCAATCAGAAAAAAATAAACAGTGAGGGCACATAAAAGGGCATTGCAAATAGAGAATAAAAGCTAAAGAAAGACTAAATTATTAAGAAAAAAAAATATAATAGAATTAGGAGAATACTTTGCAAGCAAAATAACACATCTCAACATGATGTAAATGATGTATGAATATTTGTGAAGATCATATAAATTTATTATATCTCCCTTTTGTCAAGGTGAGTAATATAATGAAAAGCATAATATTCTTTCTTTCATCTCCACTCATATTCTAAATCCGAAATCACCAGACTTGCCTGTGGAACAACTGCAAGACAAAACACCTTCACATAGCTCGCAATCTACTTCATCCACAGGAAGAAATTTGAATTCACAAAAGAGGAAGATAAAAGAAAACACCAGGAGGAGAAATGTGCAAGAAAATAAAGCAAAAAATATATACTAACATAAGCCTCAAGTCAGCGAATGCGCTAATAAGACAATAAGCGAATATTAAGAAAGAGCCACAAGACCAGGATTTACAAGGTAAGCAGAATAATCTTTGAGGAGTAGTAAAATAACCTAACAAATTAATTAAAGAAGCCATATAGAAAGATGACACTGAAAACTAAAAATAAAAAGTGTATTTATTAATATTTAGAAGCAATCTTCATAAAACGTGACTCTTTTTTTGAGATTTGGAAGCTGATCTCTTCAAATATTGAAAGTAACTAACATTAAGCATAACCACCCTAAATTCCAGCCAATAATAGATAAATACCAAAAACAATACAAATGTAATATAAGAGTAATAGTTATATTAATTGGTATATAATAAGATTAGGTAGTGAATGTATATAGGTATTAAATATAAATATAAGTAACATCATAGATGTTTTCAAACCATAAAGCTAAAAAAGGACAATAAATAAATAATAGAATAAAGTCCAAAGCTTTGTAAGATTTGTGTCTTTAAACCTTATAAATTAACATGATAAATAATAACTAATATTATTCAATAATAATAAGGGGGGGGGGGGGGGCAACCCCCCCCCCCCCCCCCCCCAATGATATTTTTTTCTTTTGACCCCGGCTCCGAACACGGCATCTACTTTAACTTATGTTATAATATATTATTAAGTATTATTTATTAATTTTATATAAATTTTTAGAAAACTGTATACGAATAGTGTAACATGTTTAAAAATAAATATGCATTTATATCGAAACACAGTAAGTAATCACAAACCTACTGATGAATAGGATTTCATCATTGATGCAATTATCAAATATAGTTCTTACAATATAGAAGCTTAGGTAATGAAGAAAAACATAAAAGCTGTCGCACTCATGAATGTTGATAGAAATGATTATTACGACTCAAGTCAAATAGTAAAGTATTTAAGCCATAGCAAAAATAAAAATAATATAATAAATAAAATAAGATAAAAAAATATTAATACAGGTAAAAACTCATATATACGAAATATAAAATAATTTACATAAAATTGTAATATATAAATTGTGTATTAAAAATAAAAAATTAAAACATCCTTCCTTATTTTTTGAGAAAAGCTGAATGAGTTCGATAAAAGTGTTGGAATTTAGTTATTTCAAATAATTTAATAAGTTATATATTGATTAGTTTTAAAAAATAAAAAAAATGATTAGCACGATATCGAATATAATTCGATATATATCGATGAAACTGATAAAACATAACTGAAAGGATGAGTTTATAAAGGACCTTCTAAGGATTAAAATACTAGCTGCCATTAACAAAAAAAAAAATAAAATATACAATATAAATGGAGTAAATTATGGCCTATATTCATTTCAAATTAGAATTCCATAAGATATTAGATGAAATTAATAATAAATAGACCATTGAATTAAATATATAGACACAAATAGAGTAGATAATCACTTTGAAAAATTAATTAGTGAGATAAAAGAAGTATAAAAGAATAGGTTCAACTACTAAGCAGTAAGCACAGACCTTGACCAAAGTTATTTTTATGAGATTAAAAATAAAGTGATATATTACAAAATAATATGAATATAAATATATGACCAAAGATAGACCACAGATTTGTATATAATTCCCTAATCTATTTTAAAGTAAGTATAATCTTAAGTCCATAAAAATTCAATAAGTCCCAATCATTTGTTTGCTCGAAATTGAAAAGGTAAAATAAAATACAAGAACATGAACATACTTTATATATGGCATTAATAAGAATAAGGAGGAAGACCTATGAAAAGATAGGATTTATGATAACCTAAAACTAGATAGTCATATTATAAAAAATATGTAAGAGCAATGAGAGTTTAATAAATAAATTGAAGCAAAAATTATGAGATAAGTCTACAAATTTTACCAGTATATAATTAAGTGGATATACTCTCTGTATTGAAAAATGAAAATTAAAAAAATAGTTAAAAATATTTTCACAGAAATTAAACAATAAAAAAATATCAATCATAAAGTTAACAAATCGGAAAATGTTGATTAAATAGAAATTTTAAAATAATTAGCTAGTATAGTGAAGAAGTATCTTCACGAATTCCTACTTCAATGATTGGGTGAGGACTAAAAACTCCAATATCTGGATATCCTATTCCTTCTTCGGATTAGAAATTTTTATATATCTAGAGTTATTTAAATAACTAATATATAGGATAGTAGAAAAAAATAGTGAAGAATGAAAAAGAAATTAAGCTATTTAACCTATATTTAAAATTTTAGTAATTCAGTAATCAATTTAAAGCAGAAAAAACGGTAAGAAGTTGTATGCATTTAGTTGAAAAATAAATAAAGTTATAAAAAGTCACAATAGTTTAGTAAAAATAAACTTAATAGAGAAACTAGTTGAGGAAATATGAAAACAATAGTCATTGCAAATTACATAATTTGAAAAAGTTTAGAAGACTGGTAATGAAAATCAAGATAATGAGGATGGTGAAGCTATGGCAGAGCAGATTATTTATCTTTAAAAATGTTTTTTAGTTTGTTTTAAATTGTTGATTACAAAATTGAGAAAAAATATATACATACATATAAAACTATATGAATTGAATATAACTAACTGGTGCTATTCTATAGACTCGAGAAATAGTATACAAACAACTAAATAAAATAAAATAAACGTGAATAAATAAAAAAAATAAAGTGGAGAGAAAATAATAGATAGTATTTATGAAGAAAATAAAAAAGGTAAAATATAGTAACATTTTTTTGTGTTTGTTTGAAAAAGAAAAAGCAAGATCAGGAATACCATACCTTTGTTCGGAGAATATACTGAGTAGGCATTGGTAACCA
>JABUQX010004101.1:0-10000 GCA_015478945.1 Trachelipus rathkii | reverse complement strand
TAAAAGAAAGGAGCAGCCAGAATTTGAAAATGAGTTGAGAATTGAAGGGTCGCATTTACTCGGCATATGAGTGAAATAGAGTGTTAGATGTTGCAGTGTGAAGAGAAAGATCATTAATATGGAAAAGTAAAGAATATTAAAAAGTAGGAGATTAAGCAATGGAAACCTGAGGAACACCACTATTAACAGAAAGGGAAGTTGAAGTTCGAACCATGAATCAACAAACAGCCGAACTTGAGCCGAATTTTAAATCTAGCGATTTTAAAAGAAAAAAAACTCTACGACAATAAGTAAGGAAAGAGAAGGGAGGAAAACCCTAAAGAAGGGGAGCTTTGCTGAGAGCAGGTGAACGCGTGCCATTACCTTGCGTCAATGAACTTTGGGCTGTATATGGTCAAGCTCCACCACGCCAAGTCTCCCGTTAAGAGTTCCTCAAAGAGAGAGAGTCGGGAACACCATTAAATCAGTAAAGATAGGAAAAGTTATTTCGCCCAGTAAACCCCTTCAAAGCCCACCGAAAGCCCGTACTGGCGATATCGGAAAGGAAGAAGTTGAATGATGAGCGGTTCCAGAGATGATCTAAGAAAGAAATGAGAAGTCTCCGAGAAAGAGGTTTTTTCTTTTCAAAGATCTTTAGAATTAGCAATACAAGTAAGAGCTATAGGGCGATACGGGTTATTAGAAGGATCAGAGCGGCTTTCTTTTTTTTCGTGAATAGGTGGAACATATGTGCGCTTCCAACACTGAGGGAAAAGTGTTAGTATTGAGGCATAGAGAATATAGTTAGTTGAACGAGGGGGGGGATAGCACGGAAGCACACTACACACTCCTTCAAAACTCTGGGAGGAATGCCATCCGGGCCAAACCCGCCCTTCCTTAACCGTTTCGGCTAGAGAATTTTAGGAAGGCCCCCATGCACCCCGATCGAATGTAGTTCCACAGGCAAAGGCCATAGGACAACCTGAGAGGGAGAAGGAGAAAGGAAGCGAGGAAATGAGGGAATGCCAGAACATCGTTCCGAGTGTTGGAGGGTTTTAGAGGGAATAAATAGATTCGAGGCCGAAGATGAGATTAGGCCTTTTTAGGTGGAGAAATTTAGCAACAGAACCATGCAGATCGAAATAAGAGGAGGAAAAGGAAAAAAAAAAGACTGATTTACCAAGAAGTTGTTAGAGATGTTTTTTTGCAAGAGGCCAGAAAGATTTGTCAGTAGGAGAAACAAGGAGGTTAGCGCACTTTTCGTTTGATGAAAGCCCGCTTGCTTCGTCGAAGAGTATCCCTGCAACGATTTCTAGCCAGAATTTTAAATATTAGGCACGACAGTGATAGGACGAGAAAATAATTTTCCACTCCCGATACCCTCACTTGTCTCTTTAGGCCTGAATGGCCAGGAGGAACTAAGCTACGATCAAACCATGGGGGATTATGAGGGAGAGAAAGATTATTCGAAGAAGGAATGAACCTTCTCATCCCATCAACGTTTATATAATATATATATATATTAAATATATATATATATATATATATATATATTATATATATATATATATATATATAACTATATAGTATATATAATATATATATATATATATATTAATATATAATAATATATATATATATATATGTATATATATATTATAATAAATATATATATAATATTATATATATATATATATATATATATATATTAATTTGAATAATTTGATGTGTTAACAGTAAGTCCAAACAATAAGATCCACTTCAATTTAATCTCTTTTAATCAGAATTTAATTTTAAATTTATCACAAATAATGATCAAAAAATTTTAACCGTTTTTTTGTTAGATTTTATTTCGATCATATTTTATTTTTTTTAAAACTGTTTTTTCAGTGTACATATTATTGTGCATTCTCCACAAGAATATACAAGTAATATAATAGTATATATCATATGCTCAAGACAAAATTTAAATAAATAATGAAAATTCTATTTATAATATGTATATTAAAAATGTTCGAAACATTTGCTTTTACAGTTGTGTTTTGAGCTAGTCTTCCATTATAGTAAAAAAAGGTAATTGCCCATCATGTTGGGTTAAACCGACTTTGATGTCTTCTTTCACTTCAGAGAAGCCCTGGTGGAACTACCAACTATGTTCATAGATAAGAACACCAAGATTAATTATATTATTGGTGAAAAAAATCTAGATCGAAATGTACAGAGTTCATTTTCAGAGACTCCCCGAATCCCATTCTTTGATATGCCATATTCAATCTCGATTATTTTTTGCTGTACAGAACCCTAGAATGTTTTGGGTAATAAATCTAATGATGTCAGCGTTATTTTATCATTTTTGGTTCTTCGCTGTAATAAAAATCTTGAAGTACTACTATGATATTGTAAAGTGTTGGAAAGAAAACTTTTCGTGGATTTAAAAATGACATATGCTTCACATTATAACGACCATTTGTGTGTTTCACACTTTTAAGCCAGTCTTTTACAATATAAAGTCAACAATCATTGTAACTTCATGCCAGCATGTTTTCATAAATATAATACATAATGCAAGAATATAATAGAATTCTTCTTCTTCTTCTTCTTCTTCTTCTTCTTCTTCTTCTTCTTCTTCTTCTTCTTCTTCTTCTTCTTCTTCTTCTTCTTCTTCTTCTTCTTCTTCTTCTTCTTCTTCTTCTTCTTCTTCTTCTTCTTCTTCTTCTTCTTCTTCTTCTTCTTCTTCTTCTTCTTCTTCTTCTTCTTCTTCTTCTTCTTCTTCTTCTTCTTCTTCTTCTTCTTCTTATTCTTCTTATTCTTCTTATTATTCTTATTATTCTTATTATTCTTATTATGTAGTAGTAGTAGTAGAAGTTATCAATAAAAATGGAATTTTAAGAGATTTGGTTTGGCGATCTCCCAAATTGTATCAACTCTAAATAAGATTTAACTAAAAACAGATTTTTTGGGAGCGTTATTTAAATATTACAAAATTACAAGATTTTAGCTGAATGTATGCGCAAGAAGAAAAATGATAAATATACTATATATTTTTATAATATATATATATATATATATATATATATATATATATATATATATATATAATATATATATATATATATATATATATAATATATATATATATATATATATATATAATTAATATACTTAAAAAATATTGTATATAAAAAAAAGTGAAAAAGAAAAAAGAAAAAAATTCTTTTGATTATTATTACATTGTCATTGTAATTTATCGCTGGGATTAATTAAAAATTATTTTGATTTTGATTTTTTTTACTTAAAATGGTTAATAAAGTTTTATGGTTTAGCTCTTACCAACTGTAAATAAAACAATAGTTCTAAAATTATACATACATACATACATACATAATACAACATACATACATACATACAATACATACATACATTACATACATACATACATACATACATACATACATACATACATACATATACATTATTTCTTTCATAGTGAATGTATTCAAATGATCACCCATGTGTTGACCATATTTTCTTGAAGATTCACTTTTCCCTATTAAAATAAGTCTTGTGGAGAAACCTCATAATGTTTTTAAATAATTTTCACTGAATATTATAGAAAATATTAAAAATTCAAAAGTTTATAGAAATTATACATTTTCCAGGAAGTCACTGGTAGTCATTGCATAATGTTACAAAAAGGCAAATTTTGTAGCAAACACTCGATCGGTTACGGAGGGTGTGTATCATAGTAACCATAATCATTATTAAACCTGTAATGTATAGTCATCATCATCATCATCATCATCATCATCAAACAAAGAATTTTATGAATAATTTAATAAGTGGGTACCTTTGTCCTTAAAGGTATTTTGAAATGCATTGCATTTGATTAACTAATGGACTAACATTTATTTTAGGTTTGTAGATATTACTTACATTCAAAAAAGAAGAGAGAGAGAGAGAGAGAGAGAGAGAGAGAGAGAAGAGAGAGAGAGACTCTTCTCTCTCTCTCTCTCGCTCTCTCTCTCTCTCTCTCTCTCTCTCCTGACTTTTCTTCGACCAAATCCTCATCATCGATGACGTCTACTCTGAGCTCTCTCTCTACTCTCTCTCTCTCGATGGCAGGTGTAATGAATGCAATTCCCGTTCTCGTGGTAGTGAGTGTGAGTGTCTACTCTCTCTCTCGTCTACTGAAGACTTGTTTCGATTCCCCTTTATTTTTAGAGGAAGCTCTCTCTCTCTCTCTCGTCTACTGCTCTCTCTCGCGTAACTCTCTCTTCTTTTTTGAAATGGTAAGAAGAAATATCTACAAAACCTTAAAAATTAAATTTTAGTCATTGTTAATCCCAAATTCAAGAGAGCATGGCAGAAAACACGATGAGAGAACCCGAAAAGAGAGGAGAGAGACGAACGGAATGGAAGAGAAGAGAGAGAGAGAAGAGAAGAGAAGAGAGAGAGAGAGAGAGGAAGAGAGAGAGAATAAGAGAGAGAGAGAGAAGAGAAGATGAGAGAGAGAGAGAGAGAGGATATAATTTTTTTTTCACATTCCACTGAAAGTATAACTAAATCATAAAGGCAGATTACTATTAGCTATATTTTTAAACATATATACTTTGTCGATTACAAGTAGATTAGCGTAGGTTCCATTAAAAAGAGTTACTAATAATAATTTTTTGTTATGTTAATGCTCACTATCCTTTCAATTGTTTAGAGTGATGCAGACATTGAATGGTGAAATGTTTTCACTTTCATGGGAAAGTTTTAAGCCTTCCTTATATTGGTTTATTATCCATAAACTGTGTCATTTCCTTTGTTCTAATTTCTATTTGACTTTAATCATCTGATAACTGAATCAATAGAAAGACTAGTTTAAACTGACTTTTTCTTTTCATTTCGTGGAAGTCATGATATTTTTAAAATTGTTATTTAAAAAAGTAGTTGCTTTTAATTCATTTTTAGTGAGATTGATCAAATTGATTTTCTTTGCTCGATTGTGCATTATTTCTTTTATCGTAACATGTGTATTCAAAACACTAAAATGTGTAAATTTAGTTTCGAATCAATCAACATTCATCATTTTCATGATAATTATTTAATATGGTATTTAATTTTCTCTGTAAGCTATCTACATTAATATTTTTCGATTTTTACTGTATCTATAACTACTTTTTTTTCAAAATGTTCATGAAACAGGTTGCTTGTTCAAATGGTAAGCAATCTGCATCCGAGAACTGTCTGTAAACGCTTTATAACATAGATCGAATGATGAAAACTTAAAATTTTGTCCTTGATTTTATTAAAGTAAAGTTTTAACCAAGTTCTACTCTTCAATAAAGATGAAGAATTAATATTACTGATATAAGTTCAACAAATAGTGATACTTGGCAAAAATAAATATCAAAAGAATCAAAACTACACAAAACCTATATGCATTTATCCTTACAATTTAATACGAGGAAATGCAAAGCACAAAGTGTGAAATACAAATTTAGGAACCCAATATACTTTACATAGCAAACCCAAGTTATTCCGAAGCGTGAAATAACTCTTCGATTTCTTTCACATTAACTAAACAATCATGATAATAAATAAGCATTTCCGAATTCCCCCTTCTAAAATCTAAGTATTTTTACTATTGTTCATAATTTACCAGTACCCCATATTCATGTCTTATTTCACAATCTTCAAAATCTTTAGGTTCATTTGTTTCATTCCACAAGTCCAACACCTCATGAATCCAGATAATAAATAGCTCCTCGCTTTCAACAAATATATCTAAAACAAATGGTTTGTGAATCCTTGTCGCCTCTCGTTGAGCTAATAATCTATTCCAGCTGAAGCTCATTCATTTTACTCCCTTAAAATAATAAATAATAATAATAATAATAATAATTAATAAAATAATTAATAATATTAATTAATAATAATAATAATAATAATAATAATAATAATAATAATAAAATAATAATAATATAATAATAATAATAATAATAATAATAATAATAATAATAACTTAACATAACATTAACATTAATAATAATAAATAATAATAATAATAATAATAATAATAATAATAATAATAATAATAATAATAATAATAATAATAATAATAATAATAATTAATAATAATAAAAATAATAAAAAATAATAATAATAATAATAATAATTGAATAATAATAATAATAATAATAATAATAATAATAAATTAACATTAATAATAATAATAATTAATAATAATAATAATAATAATAATAATAATAATAATAATAATTCGTCAATAAATTTATCATAATAATAACTGTCCAATCCTATACTTAAAAAAAAAAAAAATTAATTAGCATTTTAAAAGCATATAAAATTAAATATTCATAACTATCAAATCAAAACTATGCAGAAAGAACGTGAAAAAAGCTAAAAGAGGTACTTGGAGGTACTTGTCCCAAAACAGTTGAGATTGAGGCAGAAGGGGCATAGAGGGACGCTGGGGCAACTAAGGCAGTCGTGACATGCTCTGTCTCGGGACACAACGTCCTGTTGAAAGCTATTTCGCAATTAACATTTACGTGAAGTAATATTTCCCCATATAAAAAATATAAATATTAGAACCATTCCTGATCATCCTTCAAGGTCCACGGTTCGGTTGAATTAAAAGTAACGTTATGGTTGTTATTCTTCCATTCAAAAAAAGTTAAGTAAAAAGTTAATAATCTGTTCAATTAAAAATATTATAAGGACAAATATATAACTCTTAAACACAATAAACAGATATTAATCTCGGTATGAGTGTATTTTAATTAAAAAATTAAAAAGTTACACCAAAATACTTATGAATCATGCAGGAGCGCTCTTTTAAACTGGGCTACGGCGCCAACAAATTTTTTGTCCGCTCCTATTGCGGCTCGGACTCTGGCTCCGGCTCCATCTCCAGCTCCACCAATTTAAAATTAGCCTGCTCCGTTTACAGTTCCTGTTCCGGCTCTAACATTTTAAAATTAATCGGCTCCGGCTATTGCTTCGGCACCAGCTCTAGCTCCAGCACTTTAAAATTGTCCGGCTCCGACTCCGGCTTCATTATTTTTATATTACTTTCCATTTACACATTCTCTAAGATGCAATATTTGTAGGGTAAAATCATAGGGACTCATGGGGGGGCCTTTCCTCCAAATAATTTTTACTCGGTAAAAAATTACAGAAAATATTTGATGCTAATGACTTGTTTGATTCATTATATATATATATATATATATATATATATATATATATATATATATATATTTATATATAAAATTTTATATATATTAATATATATATATATATATATATATATATATATATATATATATATATATATATATATATTATAATATATGTAGATATATTTATATATATATATCAATATTATAATATATATTACATATATCTATAGATAAATATATATAATATATATACTATATATATATATATATTATATTATATATAATATATATATAATAATATATATATATATATATATATATATTATATATATATTAAGCTGTGTTGAATTTGGTGGATAACCAAACATGGATCAAATTGTTGCTCCTTGACATTCCCTGTATGGGACAAAAAACATTGCATTTTTTACTTCAATGTCTAGGGGCCACTTAGTTTTTTTTAAAAGGGTTTTGACATCGATTTTTTACTATTTTTAAGTTATGAATTTTATATGCTTTGTTCTGTCAAAATTTGGATTTAATTACTAGGAGTAGGAGAGTGTATATTTGGACGTGTTGCGTCATTTGACCCACAGCGTCCAGGAACCTACCTGAGGCTTTTTTTGAGCCCCAATTTTTACCTGCCCTTGACTTTTGACCTTTACCTTTTTGGAGCTTGACCTTTTTTGAGCCCCAAATTTTTTACTGACCTTGACCTTTTTGGGCCTTTACCTTTTTTGAGGCCTTTACCTTTTTTTTCGACCAACCCTTTGGTCTTCCATGGGCATTTTTGGCCCACGGTATTTTTGAGAACCCTAATTTTTTAGAGAACCCTAATTTTTTGAAGAACCACTAATTTTTTGGAAACCCTACATTTTGAGAACCCTTAATTTTGAAGAACCCTAATTTTTTGGCAAACCCTAATTTTTTGGCACCACTAATTTTTTGGCAACCCTAATTTTTAGCACCTTTCGAAGAAAGTGGCGCCAAACGTTGCGTCAGCAACCGTGATTACTATTACCCCCCCCTATTCTTTACGCCCCTATTTTTCGACCGTGGGCCATTTTAGCCCACGGTTAATTTTTGATCTTCCTTTAGGGCTTAGCCCTATTTTTTGAGTGTCTTTACCTTGTTTGACCACCTTGCCAATACCATGGGTCAATTTTGGCCCACGGTTATTTTTGGCTACCCTTTGGTCTTCAGTGGGTCAATTTTGGCCCACCGGAAATTTTCGACCAACCCTTTTGGTATTCCATGGGTCAATTTTTGCCCACGGTAAATTTTTGATGTGTCTTTAGCGGCTTAGCCCTATTTTTTGATGTCTTACCTTGTTTTTGACCATGATATTTCGGCTTTATCCTTGCCATATACCATGGGGTCAATTTTGACCCACGGTAATTTTTGGGCTTCCTATTAACGGGCTTGCCCTTATTATTTTGACGTTCTTATACCTTGTATTGACCATGATATTTCGTCCTTAACCTTGCATATACCATGCGTCAATTTTGACCCACGCCTATTTTTTGGCCACTTGTGTTCCCAATCACCGTAAGAAGTAACTAGGGATGTTCTATTAGTGTTTCTATGAGTATTAGATGAGTGCCAGTTGGTGCCAGGTGAGTGCCAAGTCAGTGAGTGCCAATGAGTGCCAAGTGAGTGCCAATGAGTGCCAAGTGAGTGCCACTAGTGCCAAGTGAGTGCCACATAGTGCCACTGAGTGCCACTTTTTTCAAGCCTTATCTAGCCTCCCCCTGAGCCTAGATAGCCCTAATATGGGTGTCGTACCCCGAGGTTATAAGGTATGAGGATTCGATGGGTGTATATTATTACAAGTTGATAGGATGCTTCCTACTATGAGTTATTATTTTTAAACACTTATAATCACTTACACTCTCCATAGACACTTACATTAAACCATATTACCACTTACACTCACAACCCCACACACAGGTACACTAATTACACTCACACCACTCTCGATATTTTGAGTGTCTCAGCATTAATGCCTCAGCATTGATGCCCTCCAGCATTAATGCCTCAGCATGAGCCTTCAGCTTAATGTTCAGCATTGATGCCATCAACTTCTGAAGGTTCATCTTTGAATGGATCATCTTTGATGACTCATCTTTGATTACCATCTATATTGATGATTACATCTTTGATAAATCACTATGATTGGCTCATCTCTTCCACATCAATAGAACAGAGTTTAAGATTAATGTCTTACCCAAGTTCATAAGCTGCCCACCAGGACGCAGCAAGCCCCTCCCCGCAAAGGATGGAGCCCCGCACCACAGGTGCGACCCCCGCGGCGAATGAAAATATTATACTATAAGTCATATTCATTTATTTATATTACATACTATAAACATTTCCAGAAGAATTTCGTTTCAAATAATACTACGAGTCATTCATTTTACTACAATTGTACGAAATTTTATTAAAAACATATACTTTACATTACCTTAAAGCAGTAAAGCAGTAAAACAATAGAGGTTTAATTACCTAACACCTAGGGGATTAGTAATGCCTTTTGTGGTTTTACTGCCTTACTGCCTTTAACTTTTCTGCCTTACTGTCTTTAACTCATGTTACTGCTTTAACTTTCATGCTTTACTGCTTTACTCATGTTTACTGCTTTAACTTTCTGCCCTTTACTGCTTTAACTCATGTTTTACTGCTTTAACTCTCTGCCTTTACTGTTTTAACTCTCTGCATTACTGCTTTAACTCACTACTCATGTTTTACTGCTTAACTCATATATTTATGAACATTATGTTTTCTTTTATATTATTTTATTTTGTTTTTAATACTTTTATATTTATAAATTT
>JABUQX010004099.1:25000-32435 GCA_015478945.1 Trachelipus rathkii | reverse complement strand
AACCACTCTAACAGAATGCATAATATATAACCAAACAATTTAATTTCTTTACTATTTAATCACATCAAATAAAAATGAATTGACTACATTTTATCCACACGATAAATCGGCCCAAACAACATCTCAAGCAATACCTCAAACACCTGCTAAAACTAAGAGCCCAATTATTATCTGAAACCATCTAACATGAATACATATATAACACAAAATTTTAGATTCTTTGCTATACACATATAACAAGAAAATAATGACTATTTTATCCCTACAAAATGGTAATATTTTACGCTGTCAAAGACCATACACCAAATCTCTTAAATTAACTAGGAGCCAAATTTATTATCTAAAACAATCTAACATGCAACATACTAACACAATTTTAATTTCTTGCTATTAGCACATTAATACCAAATAAATAACTTGACTACGTTTATAACTTACATTCAATTAAATATTAATTACTTGTCAAAGAACATACCAAAGAATTACCTCAAACACCTGCCTAACATTACTAAGAGCCCATATATATTTCAACCAAACCGATCTAACCATGAATGCATATTATGAACAAATTTAGATTTCTTTGCATTACACATTATAACAATATAACATAAGCTTGACTAACCTTTATCACTACATAAATGTGTAACACTTCCACCGTTGTGCAAAGAGATACCTCAACACCACCTGGCCTAAATTACTAGAACCCAACATATTCATCTCGAAACAAATTAACAGAACTACATACTTATAACAAAATTTAATTTCTTGCTATTACACATATAACAAAAAAGCTTGGAATACACTTATCATACTTAAATTGAAAATATTTTACGTTTGCAAAGGAATACCTCAAACACCTGCCTTAACTACCTAGGGAGCCCAAATTATATCTGAAAAACTACTTAACATGAAACATATTTATAACAGGATTTAGATTTCTTGCTAATTACACAATATACAAAATAAATAAGCGTCTGACTGACGCTTTATCACCAACATAAGAAAGTGTAGTAATCATTTACGTTAGTGCAAAAAGATACATCAAACAACCTGCCTAAATTAACTAGACGTCCAAATTATTAAATGAACTATTATACCTAAGTCTTTCCTAATAAATTAATTTCTTTTACTATTACACATAAAACAATATAATAGGCTTACTAAGTTTTATCACTAAATCAAATTGTAAAATTACAAATGCTTCAAAGAACATCCTTAAACACCTACCAAATATCTAGGAGCCCAAATATTCATCTGAAACAGATTTATCCACTCATAAATACATACTTACAACAAATTTAGATTTCTTTCTGCTTATCACAATAAACACTCATAATAACTGCGACTACAGCCTTATACACACATAAAACATATGTAAAATATTCATATTACGAGGCTATTGCAAGGATGATACCTCAAACACCTGCCTAAATTACTAGGAGCCCAAATTATTATCGATCTAAAATGAATGCATATTATAAAAATTTAGATTTCTTTTGCTATTACACACATTTAACAATATAAATAACTTGAATACCCAATTTAGCCAACTAAATAAGCGAAGAAATTTTTACGTTGTGCCAAAGAAACTACCCCAAAAACCTACCTAAATTACCTACCTACAAAATAATTATCTCATGAACTGTCTAACCAGTATACATATAACAACAAATTTTGATTTCTCTTGCTGTTAATTCCTCATACACAACAATAGATAGCTGACCATACGCTTTATCACTACACAGTAACCCAACATGACTCATGGCAAAATGTTTTACAGTTTTGCCAAAGGAGAAGATACCTACAAAACACCCCTGCCCCTAATTTAACTAGCAGCCTAAAATTATTATCTGAAAAAAATCTAACATTGAATACATATTATAACAATCTTAGATTTCTCTTGCCCTATAACACAAAACATTATAAAAAGCTACCTACAATTTATCCTACATTAAATTTAAATATTTTAACTTGTTATTTCACATTTATATTTAACCACCGCTAAAACTAGGCAGCCCAAAATTATTCATTTTTGAAAAGATCTGAACTTTTAAACATTCTGTTGTTTCTCTTCGTTATACAACTATAACAAATAAATGAAACCTTGACACCACTTATCACTACATAAATGTTAAATATTTTACAGTTTTTCAAAGAGGAAACCTCAAAAACCTGCCTAAATGACCTAAATCCCAATATTATTTCCCGAAACAAACGATTTAAACTTCACATAACATGCAATAAATATCTATCCACAAACTCATCAACCGAATCTTCTTCATAATACACATAATAACAAAAAAAATAACGTAGACTTCGAAATTATCACTACACATAAATATGTTAGACTTTCCATTGTGCAAAGGACGATACCTCAAAGACCCTGCCCTAAATTACTAGCAGACCCAATTATTATCTGAAAACGATCTCTCTAACCTAAATACATATTATAACAAATTTAGATATTATATTTATAACACATAAAACAAAATAAAATAATCCCTTGATACGTTTCGATCACCACAATAACATTCATACATATTTCAGGTTGTGAAAAGGAATACCTCAAACACCTGCAATAATTACCTAGAATGCCCAATTTTATCCTGAAAAGCCATCTAATATGAATCACATCCATTACTAACAAACTATATATATTCCTTGCTTAATACAACAACAATAAACTAAACAGCACACTATCAAATAACCTTGACTTACGCTTTATCCACTACAATCAAATCTTGATCAACCTTTTTTAAGGTTGTGCAAGAAAATTACCTCAAACACCAGCCTAAATTAACTACAGGAGCCCAAATCTACACTGATACGATCAACATGAACCATATTAAAACAATCTTACGCATTTTTTGCTATTACACCTAAAACAATATAAATAGGCTAAGTGTTTGAGGTATCCTTTTTGCACAACCGTAAATACTTTACAATCTTATTAATATAAACTGTATATCAAAGCTTATTTATATGTTCATATGTGTAATAGGCAAAAGACATACACATTTGTTTAATATGTACTTCAGTTAGGTCGGTTCAGAGATAATTTGGGCCTAGCGCGTTATTAGCGCAGGTGTTTGATTATTCTCCCTTTGCCACAACCGTAAAAAATTACACCATTATGTAGTATAAAGCGTAGTCAAGCTTATTTTATATTGTATATGTAATAGCAAAGAATCTAATTTTAAATATGTATCAGTCAGATCACGCTTTCATATAAATAATGGCTCCTAGTTCAAACTTAGGCAGCTGCTTTCAGGTATTCTCCCTTTGCACAAACTATAAAATATACCAATTGATGTATGAAAACTGTAGTCAAGCTTATATACTTGTTTGTTTAAAATAACCAAAATTCTACATATTTGTTATAATATGTATTCATGTATAGATAGTTTCAGATAATAATTTGTATTCCTAGGTTTTAGGCAAGTGTTTGAGTATCTCCTTTGCACAACCGTAACAAATTTTCAATTTGGCTGTTGCCTTGTTCAACCTTTGTATACGCGGTGTCCGAATAAATATGTTTTAATATGTATCATGTTAGATCAGTTTCAGATAAATAATTTGGGCTCCCTAGTAATTTAGGCAGGTGTTTTATAGTATCTGCTTTCCACAACCATAAAAAATTACACATTTATGTATGATAAAGCTTAGTCAAGCTATTTAAATGTTATAGTTGTAATATCTTTGAAAAACTCTAAAATTTTTATACTATGCATTCATGTTAGATCGGTTTTCAGATAATAATTTGGGCTCCTAGTAATTTAGGCAGGTGTTTGAGGTATGTTCTTTGGACAACAGTAAAAAAATTTACAATTTATGTAGTGATAAAACGTACAGAATTTATTATTTGTTTTATTTATTAATAGTTTACATCATCTAAATTTGTTTATAATTTATTCATTCTATTTATTTACATCACTCTCTATTCCATTAACTCTAGCAAATATTTGACCCAAGTACATCTTTTGACTTTTTAAAATTTACAACATTTAAGTAACAGAAATTATTATCTTCCTCCTATCCACATTGGGTTAAGTTTAATAGCAAAGAAATCTAAATTGTTATAATGTAATCATGTTAATACAAGATTTCATATAATAATTGGCTTCTCCTAGAATTTTAGGCAGAGTTTTTACGTAATTCTTTTGCCACAACCATAAAATATTTAAAAGTTATGTAGATTAAAAGATGCAGTAAGTCAAGCCTATTATATTGTTTTATGTGTGAATAACAAACAATCTAAATTGTTATAATGATTTATCAGTTAGCATCCGTTTCAATAAAAAATTGGGCTACCCTAGGTCATTTAGCACAGATAGTTGGGATCTCCTTGCACAACTGTACAAATATTTAAAATAGTATATCCAAATAGTTGAGGTATATCCTTTTCACACACCCGTAAAATTACACATTCTATCTTATATAAAGCTAGTCAAAAGCTTAATTACATTTGTTATATGTGTAAAGCAAAGGAAACTAAATTTGTTATAATTTTGTTCATGTTAGATCGGTTCAGATAATAATATTCGCTTCTTAAATTTGAGGCAGGTATGTTTGAGGTTATCTCCTTTGCACAAACGTGAAATTATATAAATTTATTTGTATGATAAAAGTCTCATTTCTATTATATTGTTTATATCGATAGGCAAAGAGAAATCTTAAATTTGTTTAATATGCATTCATCGTTAGATCGGTTTTAATAATCAATTTGGCATCCTAGGTAATTTATGGCAGGTGATTGAGGTATATCCTTTGCACAACCGTAAAAAAATTTACACATTTATTAGGTGATAAAGCGTAGCCACTTTTATAATTATATGTAATAGCAAAGAAATCTACAATTGGTATAATATGCAATTCAATCGTTCAGATCGGTTTTAGATAAACAATTTGGCCTAAGGTAATTTAGGCAGGTGTTTAAGGTGATCTTCATCTTGCACAACCTTAAATATTACAATTGAATGTACGTGAAAAGCTGTCTCGATGTCAAGCTACATATATTATTTATTGTTATACAAAAAATCTAAATTTCGTAGATTAGTAACTATGTATTCAGTGTTAGAGCGATTTCAATAATCGATCTTTGGGCCCTAGGTAATCACAGGCAGTGTATGAGTTTCTCCTTTTGCACAGACTGTAAAAAGAATTACACACTTTATTATAGTGATAAAAACGCTGTAGTCAAGATTATTTTTATTGTTATAGTGAATGCAAAGAACATTCTAAATTTATAATAGCTTTCATGTAGATCGTTTTCACGATAGTTTTGCGCTCCAGGTAAATTTAGGCAGATTGATTTGAGGTATCTCCTTACTACAACCGTTTAAAATTGTTTTTACTATTATTTAGTGATAAAGCCGTACGTCCAAGCTCTAACTTATATGTGTAGTACGTAGATAATACAAAATCATATTATTTTTTATATATATTACCATAGATAGATCGTCTTAGCGAATAATGCGGTCCAGCATAATTTAAGCAGGTTGTAAGATATCTCCTTTGCACAACCCGTAAAAAATATACACATCTTCTGTTTATTTACAATTTGATGTGTAGATAAAGCGTAGTCAAGCTTATTTATATTTTTATATGTAATAGCCAACAAATCTAAATTTGTTATAATATGCACATGTTAGATCAGTTTCAATAATAATTTGGGCTCCCTCACGGTAATTAGGCAAAGGTGTCTTGACGTAATTCTTTTAGCCACAACCGTGTAAATATTACTACAATCTTGAGTCCAGTATAAAGCGAGTCCAAGCCTATTTAAGTGTGTATGTGTAATTGCCATAAAAACATCGTAAAATGTTATAATATGTATTCATGTTAATCGGCTTCAATATTAATTAGGCTCCTAGGTAATCTTACAGTGTTTGAGTATCCTCAATTTGCAACCTGTTAAATAAGATTTACACATTTATGTAATGATAAAGCTTAGTCAAGCTTATTGATATTGTCTATAGTTAATAGCAAAGAAAATTCTAAATGTTGTCATAGATATGTATTTAAATGTTAGATCAGGTTTCAGCAGTAAAATTGGCTCCGAGTAATTTAGGCCAGGTTGTTTTGATGTATCTCCTTGAACAAACGTAACATATTACAATTTGATGTATCATAAAAGCGTTTTTTTGTCAAGCTAAATATACATGTTTATGTGTTATAAGCAAAGAAATCTTAAATTTGTCAATATACAATAACGTATTCAAAAATATTTAGATAAAAACGATTTCAGATAAAAATTTGGGTTCCTAAGTAATTGCAACACAGTTTTTGAGGTATCTGCTTGCAAACAACTTTAAAAAATTTAACATTTATTTAGGTGAATCAAAACTAGTCAAGCATATTTACATTCTCTAATGTGTAATAGGAAAGAGAATCTAAATTTTATAATTATGTATTTCATTTAGATCGTTTTCAGACATACATAATGTTGGGACTCCTAGGTAATATAGGCAGGTGTTTGAGGTATCTCCTTTGCACAACCGTTAAAATATTTAAATCAATTTAATAACGTGATAAAGCGTAGTCAAGCTAATTTAATATGTTTTATGTGTAATACAAAGAAATCTGAATTTCTATAATATGTATTCATGTTAGATCGATTTCAGACTAATTATTTGGGCTCCTACGCGTCAATTTCAGGGAGGTGTTGAGTACTCTCCTTTACACAACCGTTAAACAATTTACACATTTATGTATCATAAAGCGTAGTCAAGCTTAATTATCTATTTGTTGTATATGTGTTAATATGCCAAAGAAGATCGAGAATTTGTAAGAGTATTTTCTTCATTGAGTAGTCGTTATTCCAGATAATTAATTTAGCTCCTAGGTAGATTTGAAGCACGTATTTGAGTGATCTTCTTTGCAAAAACCTGTAAAATATTTAAAATTTATGTAAATATGATAAAATACGTAAAAGTCAAATCCCTCCTACTAGATATTGTTTAATGTGTAATCAGCAAAGAGAGAATCTATATTTGTTATACATATTACTAAGAGTTAGCATCGTTTATAGATAATAATTGGAGCTGCCTAGTAATTTAGCGCAGGGTGTTTGAGGTATCTCCTTTGCACAACTGTAACAAAATTACCATTTAATGTATTGATAAAGCGTACTCAAGCGTTAATTATATGCTTCATATGGTGAATAGCAAGAAACTCTAAATTTGTTTTAATTATGTATTCATGTTAGATCGTATTCAGATAATAATTTAAGCTCCCCTAGCGTCATTTTAGCAATAGTATGTGGTATCTCCTCCTTGCAACAAACTGTACGAAATTTATAAATAGTTTTAGTGTTTTAAGTTGACCTTTTTTAATGAAATTCAATATTTTTTTTGAATATACACCAAACTCACTTCATAGTTGTGAAAACTGTGTTTTTCAAATTAAAGATATTCTAACAATTCCTTAAACATTA
>JABUQX010004099.1:7500-17500 GCA_015478945.1 Trachelipus rathkii | reverse complement strand
TACTTAACACCCACACGGAACGGGAGCCCGGATCAAAAAATTTCACAGGTTGCCTCTATGATACATAAATAAGTGTTTTAGGGGGCGAAATGATTTTTTTTTTTTGCAATAACCTAGCCTAACCTAACAACCTAACCTATTCGCCCCTAGAACATAGGTAAAAAAAAATTCATTTCGCCCACTATGAACATCTATTTTGTATCCTAGATGCTACCTGGAAATTGTTTTTTGAGTCCGACCTCCCCGTTTCCGTGTGGGCGTTAAGTAACTTTGTCCTATAATATATAGTATATATAATATATATATATATATATATATATATATATATATATATATATATATAATATATATTATATATATATATATATATATATATATATATATATATATAATATATATATATTTATATATATATATATATATATATAGGTATAAGAACTAGATATGAATATTATTATATATTATTATATTAAGTATATATATATATATTCATTAATTATATTTCATATATAATAATATATATATTATTTTATCGTATTTATCAAGTCATTAGACGTCACAGTATATATATATATACGTAACGTAAATGAATGTGAAACGTAATATATAATATATATTTAGTATATTTATATATATTATTTAAATATCATATAATATAATATATATCTATATATATATTAGGTTGTAGTTCTATCTATGTATCTATCCTGCTCCAACTATAAGGTCATTATATAGACCAATATTATAACTAATAATATAAATATTAGTTTATTAATATTTTACTCGAACTACTACAGGAGCATAGGAAAATCTAACTAAAAGATGGAGAGAGAAAATAAAAATATTTTTCTTCTATAGTTCATCCCATACATTCATTTATTCATACAAAATACATTGTGTAT
Source organism: Trachelipus rathkii (assembly GCA_015478945.1). Classification (NCBI taxonomy): domain Eukaryota; kingdom Metazoa; phylum Arthropoda; class Malacostraca; order Isopoda; family Trachelipodidae; genus Trachelipus; species Trachelipus rathkii. Next base: position 16,598 of record JABUQX010004099.1, on the reverse strand, counting down.
CTTTAACCTTCAGTAAAATTATAGTAAATGTAAGCTCACAAAATATGCTAAGAAAACATACAAAAGTGGAAGTTGTGTGGACTTTTATTTTTATATCTAACCCTGACTTACACTACAAAAGAATATTTGTCATTTGATGTGTGTTCGAAGGCCATGGGATTCAAAATACGTGTTTGAGTGATAATTTCAATGCTACTTTGAACCTTTAAACACTTAATAAAGAATTAAAGATCTCCGACTGAGACAAAATTAAGAATTTTATTTCCATAATATCTAACATTTAAAATACATAGAATAATATTAACACAGTTCTATACTTAAACAAATTTTAAAGATAGCATATATAATATATAATTAAGTGATAGAGGACTTATCGTATATCGTATCTAAGAGAGAAATGTGAGAAAATGACGATAGCAACTAGCCTTCGCCATATATTAATACTACATTTATATATATATAATTAATATTATTATATATATAATATATATAATATTATATATTATATATATATAATATATATTATTATATTTTTCTATTATTTACGATAAAATAAAATTGTTATTCCTCAATTTTATAATATATAATTTATATTTTTTTTTTAATTTAAATATTTATTTAAATTTTTTATACTGTAACATTCTACTATGGTACTCATATTATTATAAATAAATATAGTTGATAATTATATACGATTTAAAACAATTATATATAAATATCGATAATTTAATTAAATATCTAGATGTATCTGATAGGTATTGTAAACGTCACATATTACGACGTCAAATTCTTACATTCACCTACACGTAACGAAAAAAGCTCATAAAGTTACACTTTTCCTAGCGTTTTAATTTTTTCTAATATTTTATTAATAATATTAATATACTTATATATAATATATGTAATCGACTAATCGGTATAAAAAAAACTTTCAAAGAATTTATTTGATACACATTTTTTTGTAATTTAGTAAGTTTATAATTTTTACACGTTAATATGTCTACTAAATATAAAGTTTATTCACCTCAGCTCTAAAGTATTTACAATAAACTAAGTTAATTTTCATCATAAAAGTTTTATAGGATTAATATGTTAGTTAACACTATTTAATTTTTAGTTAATATTATTTTAATATAGTTGACGTATAATAATTAAGTGACTTTTAGAATTATTAAAATAGGAAATTTTGCTACGATAATTAATTATAAATATCTAATATAGGTTTCATGCTTTAAGAGAGTATTACGTAACTTAAGTATGATCATTACTCACGGACCTGGACGTATGGAATCATATAGATAGAATATTCGCTCTCTGATTAGTAGTCTATCTCTTTATGTCATATATTAATTGGGTCGCAAGTTATGAGAGATGCAAGAGAGCTGACCCCCCTGTCGTGGGTATATAGGAGTAATAATTTTAGATATTTTAATAAGTTGACATATATGAGCATTATTAAATTTATAACCTATAAGAGCTGTGGTACTTAATATATGGACTAGCAAGTTAAATCATTAATTCAACATACCTAATAATGCATTAAAACAGTGTGAAATAATAAAAAATACCCAATAATCTTGAAAAATAATTCAATCATACCATTGGGAAATGTAATTTTTTGCGTTTTTTATATATTAACGAAAATATTTATTTTCCTTATAATGTCACAACAACTTATTGATAAGAATATAATATATAACAACTTAATTTCTCATAAAAACTAGAATTCACTTTAACTTGTAATTATATCTCACTTTTTACGTTACACTCCTGCGAGATTATTCTATTTGTATATATGCTCAGCACTCTCCAAATTGTGAATATATATATATGTCTAATTCATTGTAATGAGTAACGATATTCACAACTATAAAGAATATTTTATGTTTTGATAGTTTCACACAACTACAGTTCCAAAAACAGACTACGCTCTTGCAATACCGTTCACTATTTTAGAGACAAAGGTGTGAGAGAAGTACTGATCGACCGGAGAGCGAGGTGTCGCCTTTGAGAGAGGGTGGAAAGCCACCTAGTGACCATTACCAGTTACGCCATCAGATGTTTTGCTATATTCCCTATGTAGTTAGGAGTAGGTCAGAAAGATATTATTTTATTATCCCTGTTCACGAACTAAAACTATGTTCACGCGGTAAGTACCAGACAGAAAAATAGATCTGTCCATCAATTATTCGTCTACACTTATGATATCTATGAAGGTATAAATGAAGCTCCATAGGAAAGATCATGAATATGCTTTGCTCACAAAAGGATTTATTTATTTTTTCTTGAAGAAAATCTAGTGGTCATCAATGAATTCTTAGGGATTAAATTTTTGAATATAAATTCCTGAATTAGGAAAGTAAATAATATAATAAAGAACCTTATTTTTGGAGAAAAAATGAGTTGATAATTTATGCATCAAATAATTGCATTATTTATTATTAATAATTATATAATATATATATATACATATATTTAAGCATGAATCTGGGCCTTAAAATTTTGGCAACTCGATGACTCTATCAGACGAGTTACATTATAGACTATCTATTTTTAATACAAATTTTATACGCTGATTCTAAATATAAAATTTTATACCTTATTTTTATTTACATTATTAACATATAATATTAATAGTAATCATAGACATATAAATACCGAAAATATATATAGTGATTATAATAACTATTAATAACTAGCCTTTTAACACTTATCATTATAATAGGATGAGTACATTATCTCTATGTCAAAGAGAGTAGAAGAATATATAGGGGAACTGTCAGGAACGAGTATTTCACACGATATTTACTGAATTTGAGCAGTAAAATTCTGTTTATAAATATAGTGTTTATAATAATATATGTATTATATATAAATAAAAACATATTAATAAATATATATTAATTTATTTATATATTATATACATATTAATTTTTATATAATAATTAATTTATAATTATATATTCTTATAATATATAACATATATAAGTTATAATATTAATTATTAAATCTGTATTTGGTTTACTTTAATATTTATAAATCCGTTGATTTCAAGTGATTTGGATATTATTATACTATAGTAACGTAAAACACTATTCTAGAAATTTATGTGATTATTAGCTAAACTCACTTCTGAACCAAATACATAATATAGAAATGATTTTATTATAAATACTAATAGATAAACTTTTTATAGCTCCAGGATATCTCAAATAGTTAATATATATATATAATATATATTAAATATATATAGTATTATAATTATTATAATATATATATATATATATTAGCACAGATGGTTGCAGATTACATATCAAGCGACGTTAATGTTCGTCAGTACACTTTACGTTCAATAATCACACTATATACGTCGTATAATGTAGACATATTATGCTTATTACATCTTACGATGATTGATATTGCTTCATTTTTCGAATTCCACAATGCCACAAACGTAATTTTGCGACGTATAAAGGATTATTTAACTTTTAAATGTTTCCGACTAACATCCCTGACTAAAGCAGTTAATGATATCTTTTTTTAAACCATTAATTAACACCTAACTTTTTATTTATTGTGTAGGAATATGCACGTTAAGTAGAGATGCACTTGAGATGAGATGCTATTGTCTACGCATATATTAATATGTTTTGTATATTGGAGAAGGTTCTTTTAAGTCACTCGAGTATTATTACTAACTAGAATATTATATTATGTATTATACTTTATTTTTTTACATATAAATGTCGTAACATTTGATTGGACACTATATATATATATATCATATAAATATAAATATATATTAAATGTCTTCTTCAGTCACGGTTGTGAACTTTACTCGGATAAGCGAGTTGAATGATGTCTCTATGGCAGTTTATATTATCATGTTTATTTTATATATTGTGTAAATTAGTTTTATTATGTGTTTTTCTGGTTTATTATGTGTTTTCTGATTTAATTATAATGTGTATTTATCATACGGATAATAATTTAATTGGTATAATTTATATGTTAATTTTTTTAAGGTGTTAGTTATACAGAATATAATCTTACAATATTTCGTAATTTTAATTTCTTGAGAGATTACTAGATTTTGAGTTGTTTATATTCAGGATTTACTATAGAATAACCTATTAGAAAATATTGTCCAGTATGGGTTTCAAATTCTAGAAGAAGAACGCACAGTTGCCAATATTATTTATTTATATATTATTATTAATCATTTATTCAATATATTATATTATATTATATAGATATTATTTAATGTTATTATATATATATATATAATTAGAGATTATATTATTAATAAATAATTATTAATTTATGTAGTCATATAAATCTATTATTATCCTATATATATATTAACATAAATATAATATTTAATAAAGATTTCAAAATTTGATAAAAATAAAATCACCTGGCCTACGGGCCTGTAATATATTCATATATATATATATATATTAATATAATATTAAATATTATATATACAAGAAACGAAATTTAGCGTGTGTTGTCTAACATAAAAAGTACATTATAATAATTGGTTTTCGGCAGCAATACAATATCACGAACCTATGAAGAATTATAGGCATGCTTAAAACCGCTTAACTAATTAGTATATCTATAACGTTCCACACATGAAATTCAAAATTAACAATTCTTTTTTACATATAATAACTGTCTGGAAGCGAAAAAATGACATAAGAGACATTCACAGCATAAAATCTATTAATTATATTTATTTAAATCTTAATAGTACTCTGTCCTACTTATATTATATTATATATATATTTATCATCATAGCTAAAAAAATGGGATGCTTTTACAAGCTGTAATGATAAGATAAAATAGATAGAAATAGATAGAATAGATAAGATATGAATAGTGATAGGTAGGTATAAGGGTATAGATAGATGATAGATAGATATAGATATGATTAGATATAAAAATAATAGTAGATAGATAGATAGATAAATAGATAGATAGATAGATAGTGTGTGTGGTGTGTGTGTGTGTGTGTGTGAGAGAGAGGAGAGAGAGAGAGAGAGAGAGAGAGAGAGAGAGAGGAGAGAGAGAGGAGATGAGAGAGAGAGAGAGAGAGAGAGAGAGAGAGAGAGAGAGAGAGAGAGAGAGAGAGAGAGAGAGAGAGAGAGAATTTTGGTGGATTTGAATATGAAACCGGAATCAAAGGTCGAATAATCTTTAGCAGATTCAAATTCGGAATATTTTATAACAAGTTCTTTATTCCTGCCTAACATCATCCAAATCAATACCTTGACGAGAATACCACGAGGGTGTAAATAAAAAAAAAATTGAAAATTAATTTAATAAGTTTTCCTCTTAATAACCTAATAAAGAAAACGAGTAACTTTGGTATAGAAAACTTTCATAATTATTGCCTAACTATAATATTTATATTTTTCATTATTTCAAAATGTTAAATATAAATTACACTAAATAAATAAATTAGAAAATGATAAATGAATAAATAAAAACAAGCGAACAATATTTAACCAAGCATTATATTATTATGTTTATTATTATTATTATTATTATTATTATTATTATTATTATTATTATTATTATTATTATTATTATTATTATTATTATTATTATTATTATTATTATTATTATTATTATTATTATTATTATTATTATTATTATTATTATTATTCATAATACTTTTAATTTTAAAAATATTTGGCACTTTTTAAAATAAAACATTGTTAGGCTGAATTATTGAAAGAGTTATAGTTGTAAAATTACTGCCATATCATTGGTAATGTAATAAACGTTCGAAATTAATTTTGTAGGTTCTGGTTATATATATATATATATATTATATATATATTATAATATTAAATTTGTTTAAACTACAAATTATATCTATTAATTTAAATAAAATTAATTAAAAAATATATATATATATATATATATATATAATAAAAGTTCGAAATTTTATTATATATATATTTAGGTATCTGGTATATATATATATATATATATAAGGCCCAACTTACAGTTTTAATACAAATATGTATATTTTTTTTTACAAATTAAAACGCTTATTAGTGCCAACTTCTTATATTTTTTTTCACTAGTGCCACAAAGAAGCCAGTTCAAGTAAGAAACGAAAAGAAGTTATGATTCATTGAACGGGCCAGTCACTATCTTTTTTTTCTTCAGCGAACCAATAAGAAATGAATAATCAGCATAAAGAACATGTTTACATTACTAAACGGGATAATAAGCGTGTAAGAATAAACACATTTGGAGCCATTGAGAGGGAAGTTTAAGGATTTTTGGAAAAAAAATTTTTTTCAATGAAATTCTTTTATTAATCTGATAAGAAAATATTTTATAAACCCGTAAATTAAGGTAACGCTTAACGAATGTAGTGCAAATTTTAACTAGTTAAAGTTAAATCACAAATGTAGCGACTCGTTAAATGAGTATTTTTTTTTTTTTTTTCTTTACGTTTTCCTTTCGAAATAAAAAGAACACGTTAAGGTTATACGAAATTTAACGAGTTAACTAAGGGATTAACGCGTTTAATGCCACTTTGTATATTATATATATATATATATATATTATATATATATATAATATATATATTATATATACTATTATATATATTATTTTAATTTATTTATTTATTTTGGCCTACACTTTTTTCACCGCTTGAGCGGGGAAGTGGTACGTACAGCCTCTCTCATTCACACTTCCCTCATCTCGCCTCACCCACCTCCTCCACTCCACTTCTATCTCTCGCCAACACCCTCTCTTCCTTTATTCCATCCATCCACTTCCTTCTTGGTTCCCCCTTCCTTTCCTTCCTATCCCCTCCGCCTCCCAACTCTCCTAGACCCTCTCTGTTCCTTCCATTCTCACTACGATGCCATATCATCTTTACATTCGGTTCTCCGCTCTTCCACCAAACCATTTCCACAATCACATCTCTTCCTCACACTATTCCTAATCTCTCCTTCTGCTAACCCAACAACCGCTCTGCCAACCCCTTCATCTCAAATACTTCCAATTTCTTCCTACCTGGCATTCAACCCCACGTTTCACACCATACAACACCGCTGGTACACAAATTTTTTCAACATACTTATCTTACTTTCCTGTGTAACATCCCCTTTCCTTTCTCTCAGACCACTCAAAGCTCTCATTTCTTCTCCTACTCTATGTTCTATCTCCTCTTTCATCCCTCCCCTTACCTAAATCCATCCCTAAATATCTTAAAATCTTTACTTCTTCCAATACTACACCCCCCTACTCTAACTCTAAACCCTCCCCCTCCTCTCTTTCCTCTCCTTCAACCTAACCTTACTCTTACGCTTGATTTATTTTAAGACCCCTTTTTCACACATTCTCATCAACTCCCTCACAAATACCTCAGCCCTTCGCGTTTCTTCGCACTAGGGAGTATCGTCCGCAAAACCAGTAATCATGTTCACTTCCTTTATCATCCCATTCATGCAATCCCACCCCCTCCCCTCCCTCACCATTCCTCTGCAAAAAACTCTCCATAAACAAATTGAATGCCCCGGCGACATTACACACCCCTGCCTCAATCCTTTCACACCCAAACATCTCACTCTCCCTCCTAACACTCTCACACACATTCTACTATTCCTATAAAGGCCCTATACCTTTACCTAATTTTACACCGCCACTTCATTTTTCCTCAACACCCTCCACAATTCGCCTCCTCTTCACTCTATATATGCTTTCCTCTAAATCTTAAAAAAAAGCACCATACACTTCCCTTTCCTCTCTTATACTTTTCTCCACATAGCATCCTTTTAGTGTAAAAACACTTGGTCCACACCCTCTTCCCTCCCTAAATCCTCTGTTCTTCCCCCATTCTCCCCTCTGTTAAACCTCTCACTCTCTCACTCAGTATTCTCCCATACACTTTCCCTACCGACACTTAAAAAAAGACATATACCTCTTAATTTCCACATTCCATCCTATCCCTTTCCCTTTATACAGGGGAACCAAACAATCCTTCTCAATCCTGTGGTCCTCAGCACTCCTCCAACATATATTATATACCTATACAGCCATTCCACCCCTATAACTCCCTTCTGCAACATTTCCATTCTCACACATCCAGACCTGCGGACTCCCCTTTTTTTCCTTTTCAAGGCCCTAATATTTTCCTCCATTTGTATTTCATCCTCCCCTCCCTCCCCAATTCACTCCCCATCCTCACTCTTGCATTTCCTCCTCCCCCACCCACTTCATTCAATAATCCACTAAAATACTCCCCACACCTCTTCCTCACCCTATCCTTTCCTCCTATCCACTCCCCCATCTCCTCCCTTAAATCCTTCCAACCCCTCCTCTTCTTTCTTTTTTTTATTTACTTCTTTCCCGAACATTTTGCTCCCCGATTCAAAATTTTCCGTCACTTTTCCACACCATTCATTATTTGCATTTCTCTTCGTCCTCTCACGCCCTCTTTGCTTTCCATCTAACTCTTCTATATTCTTCCCAGCTTTCCTCTCTCCTACTTCCCACCCATTTCACATAAGCCTCCTTTTTCTTTTCACCACCTCCTTCATCTCCTCACGTCCACCATTCACTCCTTCTTCTCTTGCATGCCCACCCTTTTTACTTCCAGCATCCCTTCCTAGCTCTTTCACATATGCCTCTTTAAATCTCATCCACTCCCCTCCACCTCCCAATTCCCGTCCTTCCACGTCTCTCCACTAATCCTGCCCATACCTCTCCTAAAACTCGCTCTTACACACTGTCCTCTCCAATTTTTTCCACTTTATCACCTTCTACTCTCCTCTTTTCTCCTCTTTCCTAAACGTCACCTCTCCTCCCACCCTTATCCCTAGGCAACCACGCAAATGTGTCCGAGTATCCCCTTCGCCCGCCCCTTCTAAATACATTTTACATCTAGTAATCTTGCCTCTATCCTTCCATTTACAACACCATAATCGTACCGCCCTCCCTCCCGTTAAGTCTCACTCTTCCATGTATGACTTATGATTTTTCACTTTTTTTGAACAAGTATTGCCCCTACTATCCCTTCTTTTTCAATCACACAACCTCTAACAGACTTTCTCTCATTAACA
>JABUQX010004099.1:0-2500 GCA_015478945.1 Trachelipus rathkii | reverse complement strand
CCTCCCAACATTCCCTTTACGGACTCAATCCACTTTTTCTTTCGGTCTCCCAGCCAGTCTGATTCCCAACACACTCACACACTATAACATCCGCTTAACCAACCCGACTATCATCCATCCTTTAAACATGACCAAACCATCTCGATGAACTTTCATTCATTTCTCTATTTACTCCTTTCTTCACATCCCACAACTCTCTAATGCGTTCATTCCTCGTTTTATCAATTTTCCTTCTCACACCTAACACGCCCATAAGATTGTCCTATCTGAACACATTGAACTTTAGATCTATACCCTCTTATTCCAGAACCATAGTCTCACTACTTATCATTAACACAGGTAACAAGCAATAGGGCCTTGATGTAAGACCCTGGTGCACTCAAGACTTAGTCCCTTTACGCTGACCAACGATTTTTATCTGCAAACCAGCCACCTTCCTGGCCATCACAGCTTCCTGCTACAATCTGTACCATCCTTTCCTTTTTATCCACATATATTCTTATATATTTAAATGAGTATCATCTGTCCAGTTGCTAACTATCTCTAACATAACTGGCACACAGAGGACTCTCCTCGACGTGCACAACCATAACCTTACTCTTATCTGCGTGTTTAACTTTCAACGCAATCCTTAAACACACCCTTGCCAATCTCTCTACCGAATCCTCTTCTACTCTCGTCGATTTCACCGCACAAAATAAATCGTCCGCATTATAATAATTTAAGGGCCACCCTCCACTCTTCTCCATTCTCCATCAAATATATCAATTTAATATAATCTTTTAAAACCGAAAAGAAGTATAGAGGTTTGTAGTCGTCGGCAATAGGAAGTGAATTTAATGAAATGTAATAAACGAGAAGTTTAATTAATGAGAGATAAAAAATAGTCGATCCTTGAGAAACAAACACCACATTATATTATTGATATAAAAGGATGAGGTGGTTGTAAAGAAATTGCTGCTAACAAAAAAACCAGAAAGAAAATCAGAGAGATGTTCAAGAGAAAAGATAAATACGAAGTAGGAAACGTTAAGGAAAATCACAGCTTTGGGGTGCCAGGCTTTTATCGAATGATTCATGATTCCGCCACACAAAGAATCATCGAAATAGCCGAAGGACTTGACCACAATTTGGAGAGAATAAAAAAGGGGGAGAGGAAGAAGAGAAGAGAAGAGAGAGAGAGAGGAGAGACGAAAGAAGGGGGGAAGGAGTTTTAAAAAAAAAAAAAAAGGGAAGAAAAGAGAGAGAGGGAAAGAGAGAAAAAAAGGAAGGGAATAGAGAGAAAGAGAGAGAGAGAGAGCTAGAGAGAGAGAGGAGAGAGAGAGAGAGAGAGAGAGAGAGAGAGAGATGAAACAGAGTTTTTACCATGGCAGGGTACAAGCTTGGAAGCACGAGTTTTGAGAACCACAGAAGGAATACCATCAGGACCGTATGTCTCCTCAGAGAGAGAGAGAGAGAGAGAGATGAGAGAGAGAGAGAGAGAGGAGAGAGAGAAGAAGAGAGAGGGAGAGAGAGAGAGAAAGAGAGAGAGAGAGAGAGAAGAGAGAGAGAGAGAGAGAGAGAGAGAGAGAGAGAGAGAGAGAGATGTGTGTGAGAGAGAGATAGGAAGAGAAGAAAGAGGAAGAGAGAGAGAGATTTTTGAGAAAACCACAAGAGGAATAACCATCAGTTAAGCTCAAAGAAAGTATAAATAAATCTTGCGAAGAAATTACAATATTAGACATAAATGAGTTGAAGTGGGTGGAGGAATAGAAATAGCTCCGGAATCGTCTAAGGTGGAATTAAAGGCAAAAGATTTCGAGTGAAGGGTTAGCTTTAACAAGAACTAAACAACAATTGTGGCTTTTGGAAGTCCAAGAGGAGGGAAAGAGGAATAAGCGAAGTAAAGTTGAACTTTACAAAATGCCAGGAATGAGCGGGAAGGAACGTGAACCAGAAATATTATTGCATTTTTTTTTGTGGAAGACATTTTTAATATTGTTACGAAAAGGATGAATTTGTAATGATTCTGATGAAATGTATTCGCATTAGTTTACGGAAGTTCAAAACGGCCGCTATGTTCTTGAGGCAGCTCTCTCTCTCGTCCTCTCTCTCTCTCTCTCTCTCTCTCTCTCTTCTCTCTCTCTCTCTCAACTTAACTCTAAGAAGGAATACGGTCCTGATGGTCTCTCTCTTCTCTCCTCTCTCTCTCTCTTCTCTCTCTCTCTCTCTCTCTCAGTCTCTCTCTCATCTCTCTCTCTCTCTCTCTCAACTTAACTCTAAGAAGGAATAAATCGGGTTTTTTTTTTTCCCCCCTGGGAAAAAAATTGGTCTCCTCTCTCTCTCTCTTCGGTCTTCTCTTCTCCTCTCTCTCTCGTCTCTCTCTCTCTCTCTCCTCTCTCTGCTCTCTCTCTCTCTCCCTCTCTCTCTCTCACAACTAACATCTAAGAGAATACGGTCCTGATGGTCCTCTCTCTCCTCTTTCTTCCTCTCTTCTCTCTCTCATCTCTCTCTCTTCCTC
>JABUQX010004098.1:15000-22500 GCA_015478945.1 Trachelipus rathkii | reverse complement strand
ATTTTATTATTATTATTATTATTATTATTATATTATTATTATTATTATTTTATTTATATTATTATTTATTATATTATTATTCACTGTTAATAATGTTAATGCTATTTTAACTTACTAAATTATTTTATTATTATATTTATTATTATTATTATTATTTATTATATATTATTATTATTATTATTATTATTATTAATTATTATTATTATTATTATGTTTGTAATTGTTTGTAGTAATTTTAGCAGCGGTAGTGGTGGTAGTGGTGTTATTACTAATTTATTATTATTATTATTTTTATTATTATTATTATTAATTATTATTATTATTATTATTATTATTATTATTATTATTATTATTATTATTATTATTATTATTATTATTATTATTATTATTATTATTATTATTGTTAGTATAATATTACCATTATTATACTGTTAATAATGTTAATGTATTTGTACATATTATTATTATATATTATTATTATTATTATTATTATTATTATTATTTTATTTTTATTATATTTATTTTTATTATTATTATATTAAATATTATTATTTTTATTATTATATTATTTATTATTATTATTTTTAATTATTATTATTATATTATTGTTTTTTATTGTTACTATCACATTATTGGTATTATTATTATTATTATTATTATTATTATTATTATTATTATTATTATTATTATTATTATTATTATTATTATTATTATTATTATTATTATTATTATTATTATTATTATTATTATTGTTATTTTTATGGTTTTTAATTATTTTTAAGCTCATTATTATTAATGTATTCTCGGGTTTCAAAGGACACAATACTGTGTTGCAATTAGTAGACCCATTTCACATACTAGGGAAATTAATTTTAGTTATTATAATGAATTGATGTATTGAAATTGTAAAATATTTGTCAATACAATATAAAAATTTATGTAATCTTTGTTATTATAACTTAATTGTATTTTCCATGTCTTGAATAAATTGTTTTGAATTGAATTGAATTGAATTTATACACAAACATTACAGCTAAAAAAATATATATATATATGATAATGCATAATTACGATTTAATCCAACTATGCCTATTATAAGGTGTTTTTCTTGTTCGTCCTCTGGTAACACGTTTAAATTTATCTGATGCGTAAGAAGTGCCTGATGGACTTGAATCAGGTCTTGGCGTAACGGGGATATTATCTAAGTCTGCTAATCGCGTTGTATTTAAGATTAAACTTCTAGTCTGAAGTTCTTGTTTGATATCATTCCATCCTTTTACAGGGCCTTTCTTCCAGTTACGTGAGAGATCAGCTATCAAGTCCACAATATTTGATCCTTTAACTATTTCATCATCAATTACGATCTGCCCTGCTTCATTCAAAGTTAATTGGTCTTTTAAAATATTATATAAAGCTATTCCTGATTTACGCACTCTAATAGGTAAGCTCTCCTCTAGGACAGCGGTCTCCAAACTTTTTTGATCGCGTACCCCTAAGAAGAAAATAATTGTTGTACCCCCTGTAGGCCTATAACATAATATAATATAATATAATATAATATAATATAATATAATATAATATAATATAATATAATATAATATAATATATTTACAGAATAATAATACAATATAATATATACTACAGACACGCCAACATTGAGAGAACCTCACACTCACGTGATACACGATCATACACTCGCAAGTGATCGTGAGCCTACTTCTTTGGCGCACCTCCAAGTATCACTTTGGGTACCCCTTGGGGTACGCGTACCCCACTTTGGAGACCACTGCTCTAGGATATTTTTAAATTTATCTTCATTTTTCACTTCAAGTTTTACTTCATTAGGAATATCTACATTATCGGTTAGCGGAATACGTAGGGATGGATGTAGATGCAAGTCTTTAAGATTTATCAATTTTTGTATGGCATCCTGGTATAAGAGGCGTTTCTCATGGATGTTAACGTCTGAATTTTAATTCCTGTACACTTCTTTCTTCATATTGGGTATCTGTATCAACTTTAGGATCATATAGCTAGGAGTAGAGGCTGCTTGGAAAGATAATTGAGTCGTTCACAATTATTAAGGATTCTGTTGGTGCAACTGTTGCTGCTGATGTGAAAGAGGTGTAATGTCAATGCATTGGGCTGTAATATTTGCGTGTATGGGGGCTGTGAATGATGAAACTGTGATTGTGGATTTTGCACAGTGTGCGGCAATAAAAACTGGCCATACTGAGGTGTGAATGATGAACTGAGGGAACTTGAATTCTGTACAGATGACTGGTATTATATATACTTCATTTTCTCATACTCATTATTGGAAGTACAGCAACCTTCTTTATTATGTGGAAACCACTTAGTTATCAGGGGAGCTATAACGGAGAAGAGTAATGCAGGAATACTCCTCCTCCTCTCTGTAGTAACTTCTTTTTTATTTTTCAAATTTTTAATGTTGAGAGGAGAGTTTTTAATGATGTTTCTATAACGACGTAGCTTTACCTTCTGAGGCCTGTTTAAAGGAACATTTCCTTTATAGATTTAAACAGACTTCACATACACACTGGATGAATTTCTCATCCTCACTAATTAGTTTACGTTTTTCAGAAGTTTTCAACTTTTTAAATTTTTTTATAAGAGGTAAATACTTTGCAACTAGAGCACTCATTATTCAGGTATGTATACAGTTTCTATCTCATAAGGCAGAATGTTGGTACGGAGCAGCACTCTGTGCGTGTTTTTGGGGTGAAGTTCACACATCAAATAACCGTGGGGGATCGAAGTAACCTCTTTATATACTTTTAAGAACTCTTTCCTTTGAAGGGGAAACATTTGAGTTGCCAATACATTAATTTGACTCATGTCTCTTCTCTGGCCAAACAACAGCAAATACTGTGTGTTTAAAGAAACACTTCGCATATGCTTGCTTTGATGAAAAATATTCTGCGTTATGAAAAACACAGAGATATTTAGATGGTGAGAATAAACTGTGAACGCTTCTGCTATTTCCAAATTCAATTTGTGCATTAAATCATCTAATACAATAATTTTGTGTCCATGTATATTGTCCAGCGATCTAATATCGTATATGCTTTCATGAAATTGAATCACATCTTTATATTCTTTAAATTTTTCCTGAAAAACATTATAACACCATATTATTTTTACAGGTGCTTGTTCAAAAATCTCCATTTCCTTTAAAATATTTAATAATAGAAAGGTTTTACCACAGCCTGTCGGACCAGCTACAAGACATGTAGCCGGACTTCGGAACGTAAATTTCTCCACATCCATACTCGTTAAGTGAATAATGAATAATGAGATTAATTAAAGCTGTAAAGCAGTAAAGTACATGTTTTTAATAAAATTTCGTACATTGTGACGTAAATCTCAAAATTTTTATATAAAAGAAACTCTGTGGGTTTTTATTCTTTACATTAAAAAATAAAAAAATAAAAAAGTATTAAAACAAAAATAAAAAGTATTAAAACAAAAATAAAAAGTATTAAAACAAAAATAAAAAATATAAAAGAAAACATAATGTTAAAAAGTAAACCAGAAAGTGACGACAGTAAATTAAAAAGTTGCTATTAGTAGAGACAGGTAAAAGCAGTAAAGCTGAAAGTTAAACCAGTAAAGCAGAAAGTTAAAAGCAGTAAAGCAGTAAAACAAAAGCATACTAATCCCTTAAGTGTTAAGGGCTATTTGATTTACTGATTTACTGCTTTAAGGGTATGTTTAATAACAGAAACCTGGTGTGTTTTTTTATTCTTACATTACAAATAAAAATAAAAAGTTTTTAAATACACAAATAAAAATATATAAAAACTTCAAAATCAAAAAGTATTAAAACAAAAATTAAAAAATATAAAAGAAAACATAATGTTAAAACAGTAAAGCAGAAAGTTAAAGCAGTAAAGCAGAGAGTTAAAGCAGTAAAGCAGAGAGTTAAAGCAGTAAAGCAGAAAGTTAAAGCAGTAAATCAAAAATGCTTTTGCATGTGAGGAGTAAAACAAAGCATGTAATAAGCCCTAGGTATGTAACACCGCTATTTATATACTGATATACTGTGTAAGGAGATCTTAATTGTTTAATAAATTATATGAGTTTAAAGCAGTAAATGTGAGTTAAATCCAGTAAAGCAAAAAGTTAAAGCAGTAAAGCAGAAAGTTAAAAGGCAGTAAAGCAGTAAAACAAAAGCATACTAATCCCTTAGGTAACACCTCTATTGATTTACTGATTTACTGCTTTAAGGTATGTTTATATAACAGAAACTCTGTGTGTTTTATTCTTACATACAAATTAGAAATAAAAAGTTATTAAAACAAATTTAGAAACTATTTCGGTAAGTAAATTGAAAGTTTAAAACAAAAAAATAAAAAATATCTTTTGAAAAATAAAGTTAAAAACAGTAAAGCAGAAAGTTTAAGCAGTAAAGCAGATGAGTTAAAGCATTAAAGCAGAGAGTTAAAGCAGGTAAAGCAGAAAGTTAAAGCAGTTAAAGCAGAAAGTTAAAGCAGTAACAGTAAAACAAAAGCATACTAACCCTTGTTGCTATGTAACACCTTTACTGATTTAACTGCTTTAAGGTTATGTAATGTTAATAAATATATGAGTGAAAAAAGCAGTAAAACGTGAGTTAAAGCAGTTAAAGTCAGAAATGTTAAAGCAGGTAAAACATGAGTTAAAAGCAGTAAAGCAGAGAGTTAAAGCAGTAAAGCAGAGAGTTAAAGCAGTAAAGCAGAGAGTTAAAGCAGTAAAGCAGAGAGTTAAAGCAGTAAAGCAGTAAATAACAAAAGCATACTTAACCCCTAGGTGTAGGTAATAACACTCTCTATGATTTTACTTGATTTACTGCTTTTAAGGTATGTAAAGTATATGTTTTTAATAAAAATTTCGTACAATTGTATGTAAAAATTGAATGACTCTAGTATATGAAAAAGAAATTCTTTGAATAAGTTTACATTGATATTCATTATTTTTCGTTCGCGCGGTAATATTGGCGTTCTCGGACGCACGCGGCGGCTGGGACGCGGGGATTTAGGCGCCTTGCGGCGCGCACGCGGCGGCGGTTACGCGGAAATATTGCGCCTGCGGGCGCACGCGGCGGCGGTTTCGCGGAGGGGCTGACCTGCGGACGCGGACTCTGAAACGTTTGCGGTCACTGTCTCAAATGTGTAGCTCTTTAAGATAATATTCTGCCATGCTATAAGTGTTATAAAAATACTAACTCATAGGGAAGCATCCTAGCAACTTTTAATATACACCAATCGAATCCTTCATACCTTATTACCTAGGGGAGAACACCATATTTAGGGCTTTCTAGCTCAGGGAGGCTAGAAAGGTGAAAAAAGTGCACTCAGATATGGCATCTATGTGGCACTCACTTGCACCATGGGCACTCACTTGGCACTCATCGGCACTCACTTGGCACCCATTGGCACTCACTTGGCACCACCTGGCACTCACCTAGGCACTCATCTAATTACTCATAAGAACACTTTAAATAGAACATACAGATACTTCTTACGGTTGATTGGGAACATCAAAGCCATCAAGTTAGCGTGGGTCAAAATTGGACCCATGGTATCTGGCAAGGTCAAGGCTGAAATATCATTGGTCAAACAAGGTTAAGACACAAAAAAAGGGCTAAGTCCCTAGGAAGGACAAAAAATTACCGGGGGCAAAAATTGACCCATGGAAGCCAAAAGGGTGGTTCGTGGTTGTACGTGTGAATAAGTTGAAATGTAAGTGTAAGTACTATGGTAAATGTAAGTGTATAGTGAATGTGTGTAATAAGTATGTGTGGTGGTGAATGTGTGTGTGTGTGTGTGTGTGTGTGTGTGTGTAGGTGTTCAAGTTAGGATAGATCCATACATGCGTTCAAGTTAGGAACGAAATATGTGACGGGTGGGGCACGAGTGGCCAGAAAATTGGCGTGGGCCAAAAATGACCCATGGTATATGGCAAGGTCAAGGACTAAATATCATGGTCAAACAAGGTTAAGACATCAAAAAAGGGCTAAGCCCCTAAAGGAAGGACAATAAATTACCGTGGGTCAAAATTGACCCTTGAAGACAAAAAAATTAACGTGGGTCAAAATTGACCCATGGTATCTGTCAAGCTTTGGAGCAAAGGGGAAGAACAAAAAAGGTTAAGACATCAAAAAATAGGGCTAAGCCCCTAAATGAAGATCAAAAATTACCGTGGGCAAAAATTGACCCATGGTCGAAAAATTAGGGGGGGTAAAATAGGGGGTAATACGTACGACGGAGGCTTCGCCTCCGTCTGGCGCAACCCTTCTTCGAAGGGTTGCAAAAATTAGGGGTGCCAAAAAATTAGGGTTGCCAAAAAATTAGGGTTGCCAAAAAATTAGGGTTGCCAAAAAATACCGTGGGCCAAAAATGACCCATGGAAGATCAAAGGGGTGGTCGAAAAAAGGTAAAGGCCCAAAAAGGTCAAGGCCCAAAAAGGTCAAAGCCAGGTAAAAATTTTGGCTCAAAAAAGTCAGGTGGGTCAAGGTCAAGGTCAGTCAAGGTCAAAAAAGGTCAGAAAGGTCGGGTAGGTGGTCAAGGTCATTTTCGTCCAATATGGATCCCCTACTACTACTATCCACCCTGTTTTTCTGTACCTGTCAGGTGATACTCCGCCATGCGCCATGTGTTCGAGGTATAGGATTTTTGACTCCAGTAATTTCCTTTTTACGTAGCCGGCTTGCTAGGCCTGTCGCCACAACCTTCCATAGTTTTCTTTGGTATAGATATATATATATATATATATATATATATATATATATAATATATATATATATATATATATATATATATATATATATATATATATATATATATATATATATATATATATATATATATAATTAAAAATGCATTGCTCTCTTCATATATCTTTCCTTGTGTTATAATTTAGAAATTTGACGAATTTGTTAAATATAATTTTTATTTTATGTATCAATTCCCTTTGTTGTTGTTGTTGTTGTTGTTGTTGTTGTATAGATCTAAAGTACAATGTGTTCAGATGGACAATCCTAGGGGAGTGTTAGGTGTGAGAAGAAATGATAAAATGACGGGTATGAACGTATTAGAGAGATGTGTGGTGTGAAGAAAGGGGTAAATGAGAGAATAAATGAAAGTACGTTGAGGGAATCAACCGGTTGGGGGACCGAAGAAAAAGTGGATTGAATCAGTAAAGGAATGCCTTGAGTAAAGAAATGAGTTTGGAAGAGGAGAGAAGAATGGTGCATAATAGAAGTGAATGGCGGGATTTTTGTGAGGGGGGTATGGTTGAGGCCTACTTGGGCCAAGGGATGAACCCCATATTGACGAGATGCCATAGTGAGTGTCGGTCACGGTCCCGTGAAGCTCTAGGGTGGATTTTCTGACTGCGACGAGTTCTCACTAAAAAGTATAAAGTGGGAGATAAGGCTGGGATTTCTTTTCGTCTTGCGTCATATTCTTCTACTACTTTGGTGCATATTACGCACCT
>JABUQX010004098.1:0-10000 GCA_015478945.1 Trachelipus rathkii | reverse complement strand
ATGCCTAAAAGCCAGAATACTTTATTAGTCTCTTTAGTTATATCATAGCTGAATGGGATTGAGTGGCCCCAAGGCGAAAGACGAAGACGAATAAGTGTCATTAGCATATAAAATAGCAGTCTTCGGATAAACGGATAATGCAGATATTAAAGTATCTGAAAAATAATAAAACTCATCCAGTAATACAGACAAATCTCAATAATATATAAAAAAAATAATATAATAATATATATTATATATACTATATCATAAACGTATAATAATAATATTACCTATACAAATATAAATAACTATAATAATATATTACTATATATAACTATATAAAATATATTCTACATACTTTAACACCATCTCTCTCGTAGGGATTTTCGCCCTGTCAGTTGGGCCAGCATCTTTTTTCCTTTCGGCCTCGAAACTCTTGATCCTGGAGCACTCTAGAAAACTCTTTCTCAGCCCAATGGTTTTCGATGCTAGTCCATTGACGTAATATACACTCAGGATAGGTTTTCACCCTATATACAAATGGCAACTAAGACATAACTTCTTCCATATTGGATCCAAAATCGTTCTCCCAGAAGCTCTCAGAAAATCGTGTTTCTAGACGCAAAAGAATATACCGATATGCAAGTCCGGAGTTTTAATAAGAAATAAAAAACACTAAAGGGCCGGGGTGCTAGCCCTGTCACCTTGAACTGTGCGAAAGAAATTCCATTTCTGGTCCTGACTGAGGATCAAATATCCCATTCTTCTAATAATATCCATTCCTGTCCTATATACTATATATATATATTTATATATAATTATATACTATATATATATATATAATATTAAATATAATATAATAATAATATAATATTATACATAATATAATCTATATACTAATAACTAATAATATAACTATAATAATATATAATATATGATATATATATAATATATATATATATAATATATATCAATATATAAATAATATAATAATATATATATATAATTATATATATAATAATATATATATATATATATATATATAATAATATAATATAAATATATATATATATATCTATACTATATATATTGAGAGAAGAGAAGAGAGACGAAGAGAGAGAGAGAGAGAGACGAGAGAGAGAGAGAAAGGAGAAGAGAGAGAAGAGAGAGAGGAGAGAGAAGAGAGAAGAGAGAGAGAGAGAAGGAGAGAGAGAGAGAGAGAAGAAAGAGAGAGCGAAGAGAGAGAGAGAGAAAGAGAGAGAGGAGAGAGAGAGGAGAAAGAGAGAGAGAGAGAGAGAGACGCACGAGAGAGAGAGAGAATTTTTAAACCGAACCCCATTTTCTTTTTTCTTTTTTTTTGAAAACTTTGTTTCTGGTGGGGATTTGATGAAACAAACCCCATAAAAAAAAGTTCATTCTATCATTTCAAAATCTGGAATAAAAATTAAAAATTCGGTTTTACAATTTGCTGAACCTGATCTTTTCCCTTTAACCTTTACCTCTAATTCCCCCTGAGACAATCCAGAGCTATTCCATTTCTCCAACCCCCTCCATCTTATTTATGTCTAATATTGTAATATTATTTCAACTCTATTTGAGCTTTACATTAAGTAGGAGTAGGGTCCTGATGTTACTTCTCCCATGGTTCTCAAAATTTGTGCTTCAGTGCTTGTGCATCCTGCTTTTGTAAACTATTTCGTCTCTGTCTATCTACATCGACCTTCTCTTCTTGCTGGATGCGTGAAGCGTGATGCGTGAAGCGTGAAGTGTGAAGCGTGCCCTCATTTAGCCTATCGTCCTGCCATTTTAACCTCCATTCTTTTTAAATTTTTCGAATGTATCATTAAGAGGATTATTTGGAAACAATTCTTCTAATCTTATCTCTGAACGCCAGTATGGCTTTCTCAATAAGCTTTCAACTGTGAATCTTGCTACTATTCTGTTTGATTCTTTGTCCTCTGCTCTTTGGGATTTCTCTGAATCTTTCGATCTGTTGCGCCAGATATATCGCAAGCCTTCAATAAAGTCTGACTCAAAGCTTTGATTTCTAAAAGTTGGCCTCTTAGTATCTATTTCTGTGATCGTCTCTCTGATTTTCTTTCCTGTCGTTCTCTAGCAGATGTTGTAGATGGCCACCGTTCATCCTTTAAATCTAAAAATAGTGGTGTTTCTCAGGGTTCTGTCCTATTCTCAACTCTCTCTTTCTACTTTTCATTAATTATCTTCTCTTTTTGCTTCATTACCTATCCACTTCTTTGCCAACGACTCTACCCTTCATTACTCCTTTCATTATTGAAAGACTTCAATCCCAACATCAATTAGGTCAAGCTAAAAGGGAGGGGGGGGTCTTGGAACAACTAGCCTCTAATCGTTCTCGAATTTCAAATTGTGTCATTGAAAACATGGCTATTTTCAATGCTTGAATTACCTAAAGCAGTTTTATCAGATGTTTTTAAGAATCCTGGGAGATGCTAAATTCCAATGGGGAGGTAAGAGGGAGTTTGAGCTATTTAACTATTTATGGATATTGCAGCAGCAATTTCATGTTAAATTTAACAATAAGTATTCAAAAGAAAAGGTAATATTTATCTGACAATTTAAAATTTTGAAGGGTATATGTGAAATATTGTCCAATTCGGGGTACCCTATTGGTGATTTTCAGGTCAAATTTGACAATTTCGGCCACTTATTGAAATTTTGAAATTATTTTGGTCTTATAATAAAATATATTTACTGCTATATACATTTTTTTCAAACGATTTTTTAATTTTAGAAACAACTTATATTCCTCCATTTAAAGATGATATATAGCAATTTTTTTTATTTTATTTAATACTTAAAGATATTTATTTATTCGAGACAGAATACTCGAAGAATAAAAGTTTGCATCTGTCTCGCAAAAATTTTGGCAGGGTAAAACTCTTTCAAGGTAGGATAACATTTATTAACTATTCCACCTGTTTCGCACAAATTTTTTTTTTTCGAGACAATTTGGAATTTAACTTTGCACTTATCTTGGAAAGATACTGTCGATGCACTATAATTTTGATAATTGAGTTTGTCAAGTAGCGATTTAACTAATAATTTCTTCTTTCGGGCTAGTCGCACACTGAGAGGCAGTCGACCCAAGTAGTAGTAGGATACCCATTTTGGAGCAAGTGACCTTGACCTTTTTTGACCTTTTTTGAGCCCAATTTTTTACCTGCCTTTGACCTTTTTGGGCTTGACCTTTTTGGGCTTGACCTTTTTGAGCCCAAATTTTTACCTGACCTTGACCTTTTTGGCCTTGACCTTTTGGCCTACCTTTTGGGACTTTACCTTTTTCGACCAACCCTTCCGTCTTCCATGGGTCAATTTTGGCCCACGGTATTTTTCGGCAACCCTAATTTTTTGACCGAATTTTTTGAGAACCCTAATTTTTTGGCAGCCCTAATTTTTTGAGAACCCTAATTTTTTGGCAACCCTAATTTTTTCGGCAACCCTAATTTTTGCAACCCTTCGAAGAAGGGTTGCGCCAAACGGTTGCGTCAGCAACCGTTGTACGTGTTGCCCCTATTTTTTTCGACCACAAACCTTTGGTCATCCATGCGGTAATTTTGGCCCACCCTAAGTTTTTGCCCCCTTTAGGCTTAGCCCTATTTTGTGAGTATTTTCGGTAACATCTTACATACGCGGCACGCGCGCGCACACACACACACACACACACACACACACACACACCTAGCCTACACCTAGCCTCCATATAGCCTACAGCCAGCCTCCACATAGCCTACACCCAGCCTCCATATAGCCTACACCCAGCCTCCACATAGCCTACACCCAGCCTACACATAGCCTACACCCAGCCTACACATAGCCTACACCCAGCCTCCACATAGCCTACACCCAGCCTACACCCAGCCTACACATAGCCTACACCCAGCCTCCACATAGCCTACACCCAGCCTACACCCAGCCTTCACCTAGCCTACACCTACACCTACACCTAGCCTCCACCAGCCTTCACCTACACCTACACCTAGACTCCACCCAACCTTCACCTAGCGTACACCTATACCTAGCCTACACGTGCCCCTACAACCTTGATGGCTCAACTTTTATGGCTCAACTTTGATGACGTCATCTTTGTTGGCATCTATATTGATGATTCAACTTTGATGACTCAGATTTATTGATGGTTCAACTTTGATGGTTCCCAACCACCGTAAGAAGTACCTAGTGATGTTCTATTAGTGTTCTATGAGTATTAGATGAGTGCCAGGTGAGTGCCAGGTGAGTGCCAAGTGCCAATGAGTGCCAATGAGTGCCAAGTGAGTGCCAATGAGTGCCAAGTGAGTGCCAATGAGTGCCAAGTGAGTGCCACATAGTGCCAAGTGAGTGCCACATAGTGCCAACTGAGTGCCACTTTTTTCAAGCCTTTTCTAGCCTCCCCTGAGCCCCGAATAGCCCTAATATGGGTGTCTACCCATAGGTTATAAGGTATGAGGAATCGATTGGTGTATATTACAAGTTGCTAGGTTGCTTCCTACTATGAGTTAGTCTTTTCTAACACTTAAGCCTATATATTACTTGCCACCACACACCACAACCCATTTATACACTATGACACGTATAACACTTTATACACACTATGACACTTATGAAGCACTTACACTCTCCATAGACCCTTACATTTAGACAATTACACTTACACTCACACACCCACACACAGATACACATTACACTCACACACTTGCATATTTTGATATCTAACTTTGATGCCTCAACTTTGATGCCTCAACTTTGATGCCTCAACTTTGATGCCTCAGCATTAATGCCTCAGCATTGATGCCCAATTTTGTTGCCTCATCTTTGATGACTCATCTTTGATGAAGTCATTTTTGATACCACCTATATTGATGATTCATCTTTTGATGACTCATCTTTTATCTACCTCTAGAATTTGCATAAGTACCCAACAGGGCTCAGCGTGAGCCCTCCGCGCAAAGACAGCCAATCCCGCACCCGCAGGTGCGACCCGCCGCGCCCCCGCCCGCCGCGTGCGCCCGCAGGCGCAATATTCCCGCGCGAACGAAAAATATGATATCAATGGAAACTATTCAAAGAATTTCTTTCAAATATAACTATGAGTCATTCATTTTTACTACAATTGTACGAAATTTTATTAAAAAACATATACTTTACATACCTTAAAGCAGTAAATCAGTAAATCAATAGAGGTGTTATTACCTAACACCTAGGGGATTAGTATGCTTTTGTTTTACTGCTTTACTGCTTTAACTTTCTGCTTTACTGCTTTAACTTTCTGCTTTACTGCTTTAACTTTCTGCTTTACTGCTTTAACTTTCTCTTACTGCTTTAACTTTTCTGCTTTACTTTTTTAACTCATATATTTATTACATTATGTTTCTTTATATTTTTATTTGTTTAATACTTTTTATATTATTTCTATTTTATTTTTGTTTAATACTTTTATTTTTAATGTAAGAATAAAAACACACCGAGTTTCTTATATAAACATTTTATTTTTAATAAAATTGTACGAAATTTTATTAAAAACATGTACTTTACTGCTTACAGCTTTAATTAATCTCATTATTCATTATTCACTTAACGAGTATGGATGTGGAGAAATTTACGTTCCGAAGTCCGGCTACATGTCTTGTAGCTGGACCTACAGGATGTGGTAAAACCTTTCTATTATTAAATATTTTAAAGGAAATGGAGATTTTTGAGCAAACCCCTGTAAAAATAATATGGTGTTATAATGTTTATCAGGAAAAATTTAAAGAATATAAAGATGTTATTCAATTTCATGAAGGCATATACGATATTAGATCGCTGGACAATATACATGGACACAAAATTATTGTATTAGATGATTTAATGCACAAATTGAATTTGGAAATAGCAGAAGCGTTCACAGTTTATTCTCACCATCTAAATATCTCTGTGTTTTTCATAACAGAATATTTTTCATCAAAGCAAGCATATGCGAAGTGTTTCTTTAAACACACAGTATTTGCTGTTGTTTGGCCAGAGAAGAGACATGAGTCAAATTAATGTATTGGCAACTCAAATGTTTCCCCTTCAAAGGAAAGAGTTCTTAAAAGTATATAAAGAGGTTACTTCGATCCCTCACGGTTATTTGATGTGTGAACTTCACCCCAAAAACACGCACAGAGTGTTGCTCCGTACCAACATTCTTCCCTATGAGATAGAAACTGTATACATACCTGAATAATGAGTGCTCTAGTTGCAAAGTATTTACCTCTTATAAAAAAAATTTAAAAAGCTGAAACCTTCTGAAAAACGTAAACTAATTAGTGAGGATGAGAAATTCATCCAGTGTGTATGTGAAGTCTGTTTAAATCTTATAAAAGGAAATGTTCCTTTAAACAAACCTCAGAAGGTAAAGCTACGCCGTTATAGAAACATCATTAAAAAACTCTCCCTCAACATAAAAAATCTGAAAAATAAAAAGAAGTTACTACAGAGAGGAGGAGGGGTATTCCTACCATTACTCTTCTCCGTTATAGCTCCACTGATATCTAAGTGGTTGTCCCCATAATGAAGAAGGTTGCTGTACTTCCATATAATGAGTATGAGAAAATGAAGTATAATAATACAGCATCTGTACAGAATTCAGTTCCTCAGATTCATCATTCACAACCTCAATATGGCCAGTTATTGCCACACCTTGCGCAAAATCCACAATCACAGTTTCATCATTCACTACCCCCATATACGCAGATATTACAGCCCAATGCATTGACATTACAACCTCTTTCACATCAGCAACAACAGCTGCACCAACAGAATCCTTATATTGTGAACGATTCATTAGCTTTTCAGCAGCCTCTACCTCATAGCTTATATGATCCTAAAGTTGAACAGATAACCAAATACGAGAAAGAAGTGTACAGAATATTAAATTCAGACATTAACATCCATGAGAAACGCCTCTTATACCAAGATGCCATACAAAAATTGATAGATCTTAAAGACATGCACCTACATCCATCCCTACGTATTCCGCTAACCGATAATGTAGATGTTCCTAATGAAGTAAAACTTGAAGTGAAAAATGAAGATATATTTAAAAATATCCTAGAGGAGAGCTTACCTATTAGAGTGCGTAAATCAAGAATAGCTTTATAATATTTTAAAAGACCAATTAACTTTGAATGAAGCAGGCCAGATCGTAATTGATGATGAAATAGTTAAAGGATCAAATATTGTGGATTTGATAGCTGATCTCTCACGTAACTGGAAGAAAGGTCCTGTAAAAGGATGGAATGATATCAAACAAGAACTTCAGACTATTAATTTTCCCAGAAGTTTAATCTTAAATACAACGCGATTAGCAGACTTAGATAATATCCCCGTTACGCCAAGACCTGATTCAAGTCCATCAGGCACTTCTTACGCATCAGATAAATTTAAACGTGTTACCAGAGGACGAACAAGAAAAACACCTTATAATAGGCATAGTTGGATTAAATCGTAATTATGTATTATCACATATTTATTTAGTTGTAATGTTTGTGTATAAATAAATGTTATTTTAAATCTTTTTCTCTTTCTTTATCCCTTGTGACCTAATATCACATTTTTATTATTTATTTATATGTATATATATCTATTATATATATATATATATAATATATATTATATATATATAATATATATATATATATATATACTATATATATATATATATATTATATATATATATATATTATATTATATATATAAGCGCTTACACGGATGTGTCAGTAGACAACATGGAGGCGAAGGAGGTAGTTGATAAGTATTACTTCAATCTGAGGGAGCCAAATAGTTTTGGGGGCTTCACTAGGTTTGCTTTAAGGTATCCTAATATTGAGAAAAAAGAGTTAAAAGCATATTTGGAGGGTGAAGAGGCATTTACTCTACATAAACCTGTAAGAAAAAAATTTCCTACACGGAAAACCATATCTCCGCAGCTCGATAGCATATGGCAGTTAGATTTATCGGAAATGATTAAATACAGCTCTTATAATGAAGGTTTTCAATATATACTTTTTACAATTGACGTATACTCTAGATACTTGTGGTTGAGGCCGATAAAAGATAAAAGATCAGCTACAGTTGCCGAAGCTGTACTTGAAATTATAGAGGACGAGCGGAGAACACCTAAATCATTTTGGACAGATTCAGGAATGGAATTCAAGGGGCGAGAGTTTCAGGAGATGCTCTGGGAGTATGGTATAAGCTATTACAATACATTTTCCGTAAACAAAGCGGCAATAGTTGTGAAAGAGTCCAGCGTACTATTAAAGAACGCATGCATAGGTATTTTACTAAAATGAATACTTTTAAATATATTGATATACTGGACGATCTGGCTTATTCTTATAACAGGTCTTACCATAGAACTATAAAGTCAACTCCTTTAGAGATGTCAAAAACTAGAGGATGTATGGCGCATAGGGGTGAAAAAGGAAAACAAAATAAAAGATTAATTCAGGATAAAGGTAAACGATTATGTAAGAGTTTCTCGAACAGAAGAAAGGTTTAGAAAAGGATATGAATCCGGTTGGACTACGGAAGTTTTTAAAGTCCACAATATCCGACCATTCAGTCGTGATAGTTTAAAGTTATATTATCTGGAAGGTTGAAGGGTTAAAAAATAAAAGGCGGATTTTATAAACAGGAAATACAAAAGGTAAGGTTCAATCCTGTAACTCATGAATATAAAAATTGAAAAAATATTAGCCTACGAGAGGTAAAGGAAAAAATAAGCAGTTACTTGTGAAATGGAGGGGATATCCTTTAATAGTTATATAAAAGCAAGTGAAGTTAAGAATCATTAATCAGTTGTATTATAATCATGGAGAGTGTAGATCACTTTTATATATATATCTCTGCCTTCTTCAGCCTCCTTGGATTTACATCCTGATAATAAACTCCGGATTTTACAACTGTTTCGCTAATGAATCCTATACACCTTGAAAGAGAGGCATACGAAGTAGGATTATGTGAAATGATATTAAATACGGACATAAAAAATTTACCTCACAATCTATTCTGGATGGGGGTGTACAGAAGTGTAAGAATGTGTTGAAACTATATTACAAGTGGAAGATACTCGTTATCTGAAAAGGACTACAATTGCCAAAAAGATGAATACGACCACATTTGATACAAAAGAGTACTTTATTGAAGAATTTACTTTGCGGAGGTCATATTTTAAATCGGTGCCTGCTATTTTTAGTCATTTAAACGTTCTCTTTGATATGAGTATTATGTGTAAGGACTTGGTATACAAAACTGAAATGCGTACCTATGAAGATAAAGTAATAATATCTTTAAGTTCAAAAGTAAATGTAAACCTACGAGACCGGGACATGTTTTTTCTCGAACGATCACCATGGCAGCGTAAACATATTCGCAGACGTGATGCTGAGTTGGATATACTTCATGATGTCCCTACTATGTTGAAGAGGGTTATACTAGCTGTGGAGAATAACGCATGACTCCCCATGAGACAAAAAGATGAAAGCAGATCGAGTAGCTGCATTATACATTACGCCCATCCGAGATCTCAATCATCCAGGTATGCTTATGTATATACAAATATAATTGATCATCAATATGTAGGTAATACTAAAGCTCCTTTATTAAGAGTAGTATATTTTCCCAAAGAGAGTAAAGTTATAACATTCCCTAATGTTCATTATCTACCTCTGAATAGATCAAATTTTGACTCTGTACGCCTGCATATAAAAGATGTAGAAGGAAATCCTTTTCCCTTTACATACGGCGCATTGTTATGCAAAGTTCATATTAGGAAAGAAGCAGATGCAGTAAATTACAGGATAATGAAAGATATATAAGAGGTTGTAGAACAGAATATTTTATATCATTCCTTAACATACTCTCACGTTGTAAAGATAGATATAAGAAGATACTCACTGTAATGACGAAGAAGATGTATATCAAGGGAACAAAATGCAGAGGTATATACTCTCCC
>JABUQX010004097.1:30000-35971 GCA_015478945.1 Trachelipus rathkii | reverse complement strand
GGGTGTTGAACCCGAGAGCGGGGATCACCCCTCGAATGGCAGTGTAAGTAAGCGGGTCCCAAAAACGCCGCTTACACCCTTCGGGCGTAATTCCCCCCTCTCAGATTCACACCCTTCAAGGGGCGCATCCCCTGGGTTTTCTCTCGGGAAGGTAATGTGGTGCTTTAGATACTCTTGGTAATGAAACTGTTTATTCGTAAGTTAGATACGTTATGTTAAATTTACTATGACAGTGGGAAATTAACACTGATTTGTTAGAGAAATGAGTTTTTGAAAGATATTACTGTGTTAACTGACAGATGATGTATTAGAAACGTGAGGCCTAGGTTAATTTTTTGTAGAGTAATGTTAGCGTTTGCGAGGGAATATTTGCTAATTCTACGTTTTATTCAATAGTTCAAATGATGGTCTATACTAGACACGAGTGACACTTTTTGAAGATAGTGTCAATTCATAGTTCAAGATGCTGGTATCTTTGATAGATTGGTTACTTTGTTAAGGGATTTTGTTAGATAATACGTCTTTACCTGTTGCTGATATGCGGGAAAAGTGGGAACATATCGAGTTTTTGTGAGTCTTGTTAGCTACTTTTACTGTTGATAAGTAAGAATTTTCAGGATGTTAGCGGATTATTCAGTACGCGAGTAGTGTATAAGTTTGCATTTACATTATATTCTTAGTTCAGGTTATGATATGTTAGCTTTATCGATGCCAAAACTTTGTTGCGTAAGCATATATTCGTAGGTCAGTATATAAAGAACTTATTTTTATGTTATGTTTATCCAAAATGATACTCGAAATATGACTTGAATCAATAAATCAATAGATCATAGGTGGATGGGTGGGTCGGGGACTGCAAGGATGGATGGTTTGATTTACTGATTTACGGCTTTAAAATCAGTAAACTATTACGCTTTACTGTGATATTTTATTCAAAGAACTTATTTTTTATGTTATGTCAGGATAAAAAAAAATTTATTTTTATGTTATGTTTGGTTAACACTTTGTTATGTTGCATTTTCGTGCGGGATTTATGATTATTTAGACGAGGTTAGATGGTTTTTATTAAATATTACGAAGTTGATGTGAAAAATTGGTGCGCTAGCATTATATCCGTTGTCAGTATGATGATTAGACAAGGTTATGCTAAATTTTTGTTACGTATTATGATAGTTAATGGGAAGAATTAACATTGAAATGTTAGAAATATGCTTGAAAAAGTGTGAATAGGTTACGTTTTGTACGAAGTGTTAGGTACTTTACTGTTGTTAAGTGCGGAAGTTTGTTAATGTTAGTAGTTTATTCGTACGTATGGTGTGTTAGGTTTGTCGTTGTACATTATATTCTTAGTTCAGGTTATAAATATGTTAGCTTTATTAATTTAAAAACTATGTTACGTTAGCATATATTCGATGGTTAGTATATAAAGAACTCCTTTTTTTTGTGTTATGTTGCCGAAATGATACTCGAAATGGTATGACATGAATCAATAGATTAAAAGATCAATAGATCAATAGATGAAGGTGGGGAGTGGTTGATGTTTGATTTACTGATTTTACTGCTCTTTAAAATCAGTAAAACTATTACAATTTACTATGATATTTTATTTAAAGAATTTATTTTGTTATGTTGGATAAAACTTTGTTATGTTCACAGTTATTCGTTGGTCAGTATGATAATTAGACAAGGTTATGATAATTTTTTTTAAATATTACTGTGTCAATGTAAAATTAACGTTAATGTGTTAGAGATATGCTTTGGGAAAAAAGTAGATGAATAGGTTACCGTTTTTTAACAAGTTAGTTACTTTACTGGTGTTCAAGTGTGGAACTTTGTTAATGTTCACAGTTTATTAGTGCGTAAGTTGTGTTAAGTTTGTCGTTTTACATTATTTTCTTAGTTCATATGATGCTATGTATAGCTTTATTAATGTGAAAACATAGGTATGTTAGCATATGTTCGCTGGTTAGTATATAAAAGAACTCGATTTTGTGCACTAGTTTATCCGAAATTGATACGCGAAATGCGACCACGTAAATCAAATAGGAGTTAATTAAATTAACATTGATATGTTTAGGAGATATGCTGCAAAAAGTTCGTAATAGGTTTACGTTGTACGATTGTGCTAGGTACTTTACTTTGGTAAGTTATGGAACTTTGTTAATTTAGGTAGTTTGTTCGGCGTAAGCTTCGTGTGTTAGGTCTGTCAATTGTACATCTATATTCTTAGTATATGGTAATGCTATGTTAGCTTTAATTAATGTTGAAATTCAATGTTATGTTTAGGCATATATTCGATGGTTTAGTATATAAAGCAACTTATTTTTGTAATATGTTTAACGATATGTACTCGATATGTTAAAACTGAATCATTAGACAATAGAATCAAAAGGGTCATGGACGGATGGGTAGGAAGGCGGCGGCGAGGGACGGGTGGTTTGCATACTGATTTACTTCTTTTAAATTCGGTAAACTTATTACACTTTTACTATGATATTTTATTCAAAGAACTTATTTTTATGTCATTTTTGAATAAAACTTTGTTATTTTTACGTTATGTCTGGCTAAAAATTTGTTATGTTTGCCATTATTTGTTGGGGATTATGATATTTAGCAAGGTTATGATTAAATTTTTGTTAAAATATTACTATGAATGTAAAAAACTTTGTTACGTTCAGGGCATAATATTCGGTTGGTCTGTTTGATAATCGAACAAGGTTAATGATACATTTTGCTTTAAATGTTACTGTGTCAATGTAAATTAGCGTTAATATGTTATAGATATGCTTGAAAAAAGTATGAATAAAGGTTACGTTTTGCATGAAATGTTAGTTACTTTACTGTGTGCTAATGTAACTTGTTAATGTTGACAGTTTATTCGTGTGTAGGTTGTGTTAGTTTTGCGTTGTACATTATTTCTTAGTTCATGTTACGCTATGTTAGCTTTATTGATGTGGAAACTTTATTACGTAAGTATATCGTTGATCAGTATGATAATAAACAATGTTGTGATAAAATTTTTGTAAATATTACCATGTTTATATAAATTAACATTGTATGGTAGAGATATGCTTGGACAAGTGTGAATAGGTTACGTCTTGTATGCCATGTATTACCTTTACTGTTGTTAAAGTGTGGAACTTGTTACGTTTAACAGTTTATTCATGTTTAGGGTGTGTCAGGTTTGTCGTGTGCATTATATTCATAATTCAGATGATGCTAAGTAAGCTTTATTAATGTGGGGAAAACTTTTGTTACGTAGGCCATATATTCGTTTGATCAGTATGATGCTTTAGGTAAGGTAATGCATAAATTTTTGTTAAATATTACCATGTGAATCTAAAAATTAACATTGTTATGTTAGGGAAGATATTTTTGAAAAAAGTGTGAATATGGTACGTTTTGTATATGATATGTTAGTTACTTTACTTATGTAAGGTGGGTCTTTGTTTATTTTAACGTTTATTCGGTTTAAGGATGTAGTTTTGTTGTACATTTATCTTAGACCTATGATGTTTATGCTAGCTTTATTAATATGAAAACCTTTGTTACGTTAGCATATATTTTTGATCAAGTGTAATAAAGAATTTGTTTTTATTGTATATTTATCCAATATGATACGCGAAATGTGACTTGAATCAATGATCAATAGATCAATAGATCACGGGATGACAGAGGCGTGGTTGGCATGATGGTTTGATTTACTTGATTTGACTGATTATAGGGTATGTAAAACATGACAATTTACTAAAAAAATGACTTGAATCAATAGCTCAATAATCAATAGATCAATTTAGACACAGAGGTCAAGGATGGGTTGGGGAGGGCGGGGTATGTGGTTTGATTACTGATTTACTGATTTAGGTATGTAAAAACGATACAATTTTAGTAAAAAATATCACTTGAATCATAGATTCAATAGATTCAAATAGATCCCACAGATAAGGTTGGGCAGTGTGCATGGCTGGTTTGACTTACTGATTTTCTGATTTAGGGTATGGAAAACATGACAATTATAAAAAAATAAGACTTGAATCAATAGATCAATTGAGGATCAATAGATCAATATGATCATATAGATCAACGGATGGACAGGAGGGTTGGTTGATGCATGGTTGATGTTACTGAATTAACTGATTTAGGGTATGTAAACGCAACAATTTTGATAAAAAATATGACTTGAATATATTAGATCAATAGATCAATAGATCATGGAGGGCTGGAGAGGGCAGTTTGATTTACTTGCTTTAGGGTGTTTGTTTTAAAAAAACGTGACAAATTATAGTAAAAATCTGACTTGAAGCAATAGATCAATAGATCAATAGATCATGGAAGGTCTGAGGAGGCTGTTGATTTACTATTTACTGAATTTTACTGCTTTAGGTTATGTAAAAACTAAATTTGTAATTTATAAACATAAAAAGAAATAAATATAATTTATTTCATTTATTTAATTATTTATTTATTTATTTTTCCTAATGGTTCTGAACCATCATTTCGAAATTACAGACTCGATAACATATTAAGGACACCAAAACATTGTTGTTATACGAATCTATGCCGATGTTCTGCGGCGCATCCGATCGGGCGGATTATCGGCACCGGATCGAGCATTGCGGCGACCCGGGGGCCGGCTGACACAACCCGCATCGCAATGAGGGAGCCTCAAACCATCATAGTCTAGATCTATGATCTTATAAACATATATTTTAACACCAATATTGTATTATTATAACCTTATTTACTATCCAGCACGCCGCACCGGAGAGAGCACGGTGCCAGTCTAACTCAAACTCTATAGAATTCAGACTCCTTTCTATTCTTCTATACACTATCCAAATTGTCAGCCTTTACGATAATTAATTTTAGGGGCAGCTCCCCCTTCGGGGGACGCAGGTGTACGTAATCTCGTATACGACGAGATTACATCATCAGACTCGAATAGGAACCATTAGGCCTAACCGAACTCGTTCATTCGGAAGCGTCAAAAGGGGCGTAGCGATATATTTTGCGTTCGCTCTCGGGGGAGGTACCCCCTATATACAACATAATAGAGACTTGAAATTTCGCGTGTAATGAGCTTAACACATACATAGAACATATACCAAGTTTGAAAGCGATACCTCTAATCCTTCCTATCGAAAAGGGTGAGTGAGGGCTGTCAAAGTGTTTCATAACTACTTATAATTTCTACTTTAATATTGTGTGGCACTCATGATGTCGCTATAAGAGGTAGCACTCCAGATACCGTCAATTTTTCCGATTTGCTCAAATTCAGAGTAAAAGCTGGAGATGTTCTTGTGGAACATTTGAAATCAAGCGGAGTAAAGGCCAAATACACATCACATATGATTCAGAATGAACTTATATTTATTTGTGGAAAGTTGATATGTAATCAAATTTTGAATGAAGTAAACAATTGTGAATATGTCTCCCTTTTAGCAGACGAGGCAGCAGACATATCTGGAACAGAACAGCTATCGATTGGTGTTCGCTTCGTTGATAAGGATCTCAATGTACGTGAAGAATTTCAAGGCTTTACTCCTCTTAAAAAACTCAAAGCTGAAGATATAACCAGAGCTATATTGTCTACTACACGAGATATTTACAATTTAAATATGAGTAAGCTTGTTGGACTTGGGTTTGATGGGTGCTCCACCATGGCTGGCAAAGGAAATGGAGTTCAAAAGTTAATAAGAGATCAGTACCCTAAAGCCAAATTTTTTCATTGTTGTTCCTATCGTTTCAGTTTAGTAATTAATGACCTAAATACTGTTCCAGAATTGTGAAACACTGTTGGAGTAGTATAATAATTTATAAATTTTTCCGTGAAAGTATGCCTCGCAGAAATTTGGTGGCTAATATACTATTGTTATGCGAAACACGACGGATATTTTAAGAAACATTTTAGCCAAATAAAATTATCATTAAAAAATCTCATCTGATCCAGATGTAACGCAAGCCACACGAA
>JABUQX010004097.1:0-7500 GCA_015478945.1 Trachelipus rathkii | reverse complement strand
TTGATCTATTGATCTATTGATCTATTGATTCAAGTCATATTTTCTATTAAAATTTTTATGTTTTACATACTCTAAAGTGGTAAATCAGTAAATCAGTAAATCAAACTGCCTTCCAACACCCTCCTATCCTTCCATGATCTATTGATCTATTGATCTATTGATCTATTGATCTATTGATCTATTGATCTATTGATTCAAGTCATATTTTTGTATAACATAACACAAAAACTTTGATTTATTTTGTTTTGTTTTCTTTAAACATTATGTTTTTACTAAAAACTTTTATTTATTTTTGTTTTGTTTTCTTTAAACATTTTGTTTTTACTAAAAAACTTTATTCTTTTTATGTTTATAACTTAAAAAATTTGCATTTTTACACACCCTAAAGCAGTAAATCAGTAAATCAGTAAATCAGTTAAACAAACCGTCAACCCCTCCCCACCAATCAGCCACCCTCCTACCCATTCGTGATCTATTGATCTATTGATCTATTGATCTATTGATTCAAGTTTCTTTCTCTTTAGTATAATAAATAAGTTCTTTGGATAAAAAGCGGGAAAAAGAAAACAAGTTTTTATTTTAAAGCGTTTATAACATAAGTGCAGACTACATAATCGTTTACATATAAATTTTTAGCATCAAATATATTTACAAGTTTATTAAAAGAAACATTATTAAAAAAACATATAATGAAATAAATACAGTATACACCACATAAATTAGAACTGATGGGTTGTACAGGAAAACATAAGGTCTTAACAAATTGAACATTATTATATTTTAAAAAGATTACTAAATATAAAATCTAAATGCAGAGAGTCAAGGAAATATACAACATTATTTTTATTCTTATACACGGCTATCCAGTGACCATTGTTCGAAACATCCCGAGGAGAAGTGTTGAAGATAAGTCCAGAGTCGGTATCCAATTTCACAGAGCTAAGTTCATTACAGGCGAATACACCTAAAAATCTTCTTTCGTTTCTAAAGGCATTTAATATTTCTTCTTCATTCATCGTTAATAATTCAAGATTATATTTCGTACTCTGTCAATCTCGATGATTTGAGGATGTTCCAAATACACCAGAACTGAGATCGATGATGTCAAACTTTGTCCAAACTTGAGACTTAACCCTAATGTGCCTTTTCTTAGGATATTAAGATGATAAGCATTACAAGCTGAAAGATCAGCTGTGAGATCGTAGGCATATAAATTACTGTTTTCAGCATAAGTCTTGAGATCAACACCTGTACCGTTATCGCTGCAAGATACAGTATTGGCAAATAAATCGTAAAAAGGACGCGAACATTGAGAATGTGAGCCTTCGTATATCATCTCATAATCACGACCGTATGGTTGACCATTCACATGCAAACTGATACCTCTAAGACCGAAATGGGTAAATTTAAAGGCAGACTTCCCATAGTTTCCAGAATAGGCGTCGTGTTCTACAATTCCTATTATTACCTTCTGAGGTAAGCTACCATTGACGATGTTAGGTATATTAATACTTGATAATCCTTGGGTAAAGTTAAAAATTTTAGTCTCAATTCTCTTGATTGGATATTTTGCTGTATCAGTCAAAAGAGATTTCTCGATTTCCATATGTTTAAAGGGAGATAATTTCACTTTACGTACATAAAGATAAGCATCCAGTAATTTGAAAATAGGTTTTGGAGCGGTAGTTGTGGCTGTAGCGTTGCTTTGAACATTAAGCGCAAATTGAGGAGTAGATCTAGTTAACCTGATGCGTGTGTCCACTGATGGTAGAATAAGTCTTTCCTGAGAGAATATATCACCGTTTACACGTCCATAATATTCGTAAGTGTTATTTTTAGATTTAGCAGCATTGTCCCTATGTTTCTCTACATCTTTTAAATTGTAATACCCACATGCTTGTAAATGGGACTGTTTAGCATCATCTGAATAATTTAGCAAAGTCTCAATATAACTTCGATAAGGGTAACTTGCAGCTGATGCTCCTAGAGATGTTTCATTTAAAAACACCTCAAGTTGATTGAAACATGTATACAGGAAATTTGTCTCGGTGGATACTATGTGATCGGTGCCTGTGAGATTTGAACCATCTTCGTTTACTAACTTAGTCTTCAGATATAAAAACACATTCGAAGGATCAAGATATTGGTCAGAAGTGCCAGGGATGTTGAATTCGAGAGGTACATCTGTATTTGTGATGGCGTGAACGGGGTTAATACTAATAAAATTGGATTCACTCACACTGATCTGTGTAGGATTCACAGAAAGAGATCCAATTCGCTCTTACAACAGTCTGGGCTGGAGGGATGGAGGAAATGCATCTTGCTACTACAATCGCTTGACGTATAATGAGGAGAGGTATGTTTAAACATTCCTTATATACGAAATAGATGCAGGTTATTATTATTTATGTAAAAAAAGTTACCACTTATCACTGATATTAGAGAGCAAACACATCAATACACTTTTTCTTTAGTGGTCCTTTATTATTCCTCTTTAATGGTTTTTTACGACCACCTACACCTTGACCAGTCATCTTACGTCGTATTTTTCGTTTAACATCATCTAACATTTCATCAGAAACATCGGCTAGTCGACGTTTTACAGCACTACGAGGGTCGACACCCCCCATAATATCCTGGATGGTGTTTATTCCTGTTCTGGCCGCTTTTTTAGCAATGTATTTACCTCCTGATTTAAACAGGGGAATAGCTCTACGAAATAACGAAGCAAAAAATCCTCCTAAACCATATCCCCTCTGCATTCTTGATCCCCTGAAGACTCTTTCTCTTTCCATTATTTATTATTTACCGGAGCTTCTTTCTTATGTGTACTTTACACACTGCTGTTCCAATTGTGAATGGGTATGGTTTGCCTTCGACGTCTCTTATATAAACGCGAACTGAACTCAGTTGGGTCTTACTCATAGGTAAGTAGTGAACATTAGGAAAGCTTATAACTTTACGACCTTTAGGAAAATGAACTACTCTTAACAAAGAGGCTTTAGTATTCCCTACATACTGATGGTCTACAATATCTGTATAAACATAGGCCATACCTGGATCTTGAAACATCTTAGTAGGCAAGCATACAAAATGTAATGAACTCTTGGTGTCATTTTTTGCGACATACTCTTCCATCGTTGGTATATAACGCATTAGATCCTTTAGAGATGGCTTGATATTATTTCCCGATATTTTGTATACATGTGAGTAATTACAATTACGAAACCAGCCTGAGGGGCGGAAAATAAATAAACTTATATCTTTCAGGTTCACATGCTCATGAGATTTTAATGTGATTAACACGTTATCTTCGTTAGCGGATTTATTAACAAGAAACACTAAATCTTTACATATTTGACTTTCTTCAAATTTTTTGTTTAAGTCTATGAACACATCAGTAACCGATTTATAGTGACCGTGCTCTAATAAATAATTTTCAAAGAAATATTCATTGGTGCCTCGTTTGATGGTTGCAATATTAGGTTTACTTTTTAATACATTTTTAACATTATCGACATTTCTAAATATCGTAAACGCCAAATATGAAAGAGGCATATTCTCTATAAGCGTCAAGAATTATTTCACTTAATCTGCTTTCATAATTTCTCGATCAAAAGTATAGTGTTCAATAATTGGTGTATAGTCTGATTATTTTATTTTCGGAATACAGACCATAGAAGCCGATAAGCACGTAAATAGAAAAGAACTTAACTCTCCTTGTTCACAAAGTAACTGATCAATGTTTCTTAATTTCACTTAGCATTTATATAACTATTAAACTTTCGCTGGGTAACCTATTTGACAAAATACTGTTTATTTTTACCTTTTCCTTTAGATCCTAATATTTTTTCTATTTTATACTCGTGACTCTTAGGATCAAACCTTATTTTCTGTATTTCCTGCTTATAGAACCCTCCTTTTATTTGTTCCCCCTCTAAATCCTCGAGATAGTATAATTTTAACCCGTCTCTAGGGAATTCTCTGATTGTATCTACTTTAAAAACTTCTCTTGACCAACCTGCTTCGTACCCTTTTCTGAAATTTTCATCTGACCTAGATACTCTCACATAATCTCCTACTTTAATGCCTGTGTTATCTTTAATTTTTCCCATTGTGTTGATAGGTACAGAAGGTTTTGTTTTCACCATCTCTAGAGGGGTATTCCTAATTGTTCTATGATAAGACCTATTATAGGAATAAGCCAAGTCTTGCAGTATATCTATATATTTAAATGTATTCATTTTCGTGAAATACCTATGCATTCTTTCTTTTATAGTTCTTTGTACTCTTTCCACTATTGCAGCTTTATTAACTGAAAATGTGTTGTAGTACCCAATATCATACTCTGTAACTATGTCTTGAAACTCTTTGCCTAAAAATTCTGTACCTTTATCTGACCACATCATTTGAGGATATCTATTATCCTCATTTATAATTTCTCTTACAACATATGCAACAGTTTTTGACCTTTTATCTTTTAAAGCCTTTAACCATAAGTACCTGGAATATACATCTATCACAAAAAGAATGTATTGATACCCCTCATTGTAAACTTTATATTTTATCATTTCAGTTAAATCAAGTTGCCATACATTATCTAAGTGAGGGGCTATGGTTTTTCGGGTTGGAAATTTTTTCCGTATAGGTTTATGTAGAGTAAAAGCATCCTCCCCTTGTAAATAATTTTTCAATTCTTTTTTATTAATATGAGGAAACTTTGAAGCGAACCTTGAAAAGCCTCCATAACTGTAAGGCTGTTTCACATCAAAGTAATATTTATCGACCGCCTCCTTAGCCTCCATGACTCAGAATACATATTATTAATTATATAAAATTATCATGCTCATCAATTAAAGTAGTTATAATATATGCATGCTCATTAAAAATCATTTATTTTTAATTACAAAATAATATTAACTATATTAAATTACAAGTCTAAAATTACAAACAATACAATCATATAAAAAGTACAATAAATAATTAGGAACTAATCCATTTTGAAGCGAAGATCGGTTTTTTTCTTATTCGTCCTGCACTTGAACGTAATGTATTTCTACTTAGCATCTTTAATCTATCCGATGCAAACTATTAAACTGGAAAGGCTGGGCCTTATTAGTAACTTGAATATTAATCGCAGTTCCGTAATTACCAACTTCAGTTCCAGAGCCCTGACCATGGCTGAAACTAGAATCCTCTCCTTAGGACTAGATTTCCACCTTCCCACTTTTAAGCTTGACTTTTTTCAATGCTTTCTTAAATTCGAGAAATTGTTTCTCCAACTATTGTTTCTCCGTCAATAATGATTTGTCCGAGTTCATTCCATGTAAGCTGATCTTTTAAAATCTTATATAGAGCTAAACCCGTTTTCTTATTCCTCATTGGTAAGCTTTCCTTGAGTATATGTTTAAAATTATCTTCTCTTTTCACCTCAATCTTAGTATCTGGTGTTAGAGCTGAATCTTCCTTAGGTGAATTTAATAAAACTTTTAGATCTACTAATTTTTGTATAGCGTTTTGATATAGGATTCTTTTTTCATGAATGTCAACATCAGAGTTTAATATATGATGGAGTTCCTTCTCGTAATTATTTATCTGTTCAACTTGCGGGAATTTCAATAAATAGTTATAATATTACTATAAGGCAAATAGATTTATGTTGTTTCTGTGCTATCTCTTTTAGATTAATTTATATATATATATATATATATATATATATATATATATATATATATATATATATATATATATATATATATATATATATATATATATAATATATATTATATATATATATAATATATATATGCAACAAGGGAATATTTCCGTAATGATGGCAATTATTATTATTAAATTTGTTGGAATAAAAGATGTCTTAATTAAATCGGAGAGTTATTTTTGCTAATCATTATAGGTTATCGCGTATGCACAGTATGCGAATTTCTCATGAACCTCCGAATTTTCAATAAAACCGTGTAGTTTCGATGCTGAAATTGCATTCTATGGCAGAAATTATGTAGTTTTCATTGAGACCGTCATCCAGATCCAAAACGTTGTTTCCTGGCAATCCTCGTGGGAAGATATTTGCAGCATATGTGTCAGCGGGGAATAGTTACTACCAATAGTTAGTTGTAATACGTTCAGAAAAGGCTGAATGGGGGTAGAAACCCATATAAATTCTCCATGAAGGGCATATCACATTTATGTGTAATATTTAATATTACATTTGCTACTATTGTCAGCCAACTAAATTATGAATTTCGAAGATATGACACACTACTCTGTTGGGGATCGGTATTCCAGTATAATCGTACAACAGTCAGCGAAGCACTTACGAATGTATAATCGTGTGTCTTAGCCCAGCTATTTAATTGTAACATCCGATAACACTATGCCTAATAATATGTATACAACCCAGGAACTGACGGATATGGTTGAGGCGTTTATTCTTGAAAACAAGAATGCCCACAGAGCTACGGAGGTGTATAGACGGAGATATCCAGATCGTTTGAAACCGCATTCCACTATAATGTACAGATTGTACACAGGTTTTCAAGAATAAGGTTCGACCAACTCACCATCTCGCCACCCAAGTCAACCTCCCACCCGTACCCTTGACATGGAGTTTGACTTTCTATTGTATACCACGGAGCACCCAACAACCAACTTACGGCAGATAGGAACGGTACTGTGCATTCTACATATGTACAACATTTTTCATTACAGAGCACACATTGTGCACGGTCTGCATCCCAGCGATCCCGGACGTTGGTTGTAGTTCGTAGTCCAAATGTGTTCCATATTTGACAATAAACTTGACGGGCAGCTCCGTATTTTGTGGACGGATGAGGCCAGGTTTACCAATATTGGCACGATTAATGGGTGGAATTATCGGTACTGGACCGAGGAAAACACCGCATATCACCTACAGCACGCGACACCAGGTAGTTTACTCCATAAATGTGTAGTGTGAACTGCTAGATAATATACTGATCGGGCCAGACATTTACCATAGAAACCTAGATAGCGAATGAAATCAAGAATTTCTGGACACTACTTTGTCAGACCTTCCTCGTGACGTACCATTACAGACACGTCAAAATTTGTACTACCAGCATGAAGGATGCCCAGCACATACAGCAAGGGCTGTGCAACATCATTAAACGAACACACCCGGTAGGTGGATAGGAACATTGGGTCCTATTCCGTGGCCCGATCCTAGATCATCGGACTTTACTCAACTGGAGTATTACCTGTGGGGCTACCTGAAGAATCGTGTCTACGGTGGGTACACAACACCGATAGCATCAGTTAATTACCTCTTAAGTCGAATCACTCACTAACTATTAATAGTACCTAATAAAATACGCACTATTTGCGCAACCATTGACAAGGGTGGATCAGGACGGGCTGAACTTGCGTTATGGAATAAAACAGAACATTCGCGCCACCGCGTATAATGTTATACATGCATATACGATGCAAGAATGATCTCTCTGT
>JABUQX010004096.1:0-33496 GCA_015478945.1 Trachelipus rathkii | reverse complement strand
CGCAGAGATAAACATATGCATTTCTTACTCCACTAACACTCCTAAATAGTTTCAAACTGTTCGTCTGTTTCCAGTACTTCCGCCCTCCAATTCTATATTCCAACTGCCTCCTGCTCCCTACTCACCATTCATACGGCTGCGCATCTTCCCTATTGATTTTCGATTTTCATTCCCTTTTTTCAAATAGACCTTCGTCCCATCGCAGCTATAAACCTCTGGCAGAGCCCTCCCTTGACTCCGAGATCACCGCCACAGATCATCCGCATATCCAAAGATATCTCTCCACCCACCCTTTCCTGTACCACCTTTCCTCAATGTCCATAAACGTTATGAACAAAATTGGGGAAGTACACTTCCCTGTTTTACACCTGTTGTTTTTCCAAACCAACTACTATCATCCATCTGTTTTTTCACCTTGCAAAAGCTTCCACATACATGCTTTTTATAGCTCTTATCAGTTTAGTAGACATCCCATACTCCCTTTTCCCCAGGAATCCTCCACAAGATCTCCCTCGGAACACAGTCGAACGCCTTTTTTTCTAAATCGATAAAGGCCATATGCTTTCCGGTTAAATTCATAAATCTTTTCACACATCATCTTCAATGCAAAACCAAATCAATTGTTGATCTTCCCGGTCGAAAACTATGCTACAATTCATCTAGTTTATTTTCGACTGTGTCCCTCAATCTTCTCTCCAATATTCTAATCGTACTACCTTGGCGATATGTGGCATCAAGAGCAATTCCCCTGTAATTTTTACAGTCTGTTTTATCACCTTTCTTGTATATAGGATACAATTCCGATTTATTCCAATCCTCCGGCGTTTTCCCTTCGTTCCAGCACTTGTTCATTACTTCCATCATCCACAAAACACCCCCTTCACCAGCGTCCTCTCAATATTCCACAGGTAGCATATCCTCGCCTGCTGCCTTATCGTTTTTCATCTCTTTCTCATCGCTTGTTCCACCTTCTCAGGTACAATCTGCCACTCTCCCCGCTCTTCCGGTAATAAGAACAACTTATAAATGTGTTTTTTAAGTTTTAATATTGGCCTTTTCCTTTCAAGTCTCGATATTGTGAATATCTTCTACCTGGTTATCAAATCATTTGGCATACATTTCTACTTGCTTAAAGGTCCTACTAACTCTGATCAGTTAGGAATGGTGGTAAATGTCTTTCTACTTGATTAGGGTTTCACAAATAAAATAATAGAGTTAATTAGAGTTAATGGGAGTTTTTAGAGAATAGAAAGGGTGTGTAGGGTTATGGCTAAAATGAAAGAAATGATGTAAAGAATAAATAATAATTTATTTCAGAAGTAATATATTAGAATCATTAGGAGTAATTTTTATTGGAAGTTTCTAAAGCTGAAAAATGGGGAAAACTGATGCAACAATCTTTCAAGAAAGGAAAAAAGGTTGAAAGATTTTGGAAGTGGTTGAAATTGCAGTAAGTAATAGATAAGGATTATACCTGAACATTTCGCTGATGGACATTTGATTGAATGGACATTTGGCCAAAAATAAGAATAAAGCTATTAGACATGAAAATGTTTTATAAAACATTTATTTCCTATCCCTAATTTTTGGTTTAAGGTTCATTCAGCCAAATATCCATTTGGTCAAATGTTCATTGGGCTAGATGTCTATCAGCCAAATGTCCTTCTATTCGATATCAAGGAAGAGAAGTTTCAGATGGGCTAAGTATTAAATATATGTTAATGGTACATCACATTATGGAAAAGATAATCTGACAAATGGAAAATTTCTCGCATATAAAAAAGAAGCTTTAACACACTTTTGTGAGTATATTTTAACTAATATTGATGGTAGAATGATATATTGTTTTGAAATTATTTATATTTTATTTATACTATATATGTAAATTTATCGTTCAGGAACAAAATTAATTTGAATTTAATTTTATAAAGCTATGTTTAAATTTTGTTATATTTTAAATCCTAATTTCCTACTTTAATTTTCCTGGTTTGTAAATGTAGGTTACTTTTTCAGCGGGGCTGAGAAGCTAGTAAATATTTTTGTCAGTTTCATCTCCAGTTCTGGTATCATGTTAAAATTACCTCCCAGTTCTAGCT
Source organism: Trachelipus rathkii (assembly GCA_015478945.1). NCBI lineage: Eukaryota > Metazoa > Arthropoda > Malacostraca > Isopoda > Trachelipodidae > Trachelipus > Trachelipus rathkii. Next base: position 31,400 of record JABUQX010004096.1, on the reverse strand, counting down.
GATGCTCCATTTACCCTTTTGAAATAATTCTTCGTTATGAAATTTGTGATATATAATTAAAAAGAATGGTTGCCTAAATATCTTTAACTATATCTTATTTTTAGTATTTCTGTTTGAATAGTGGGGTTTGCGCCTTTATAAACATAAACACTCTTGTAACACAAATTCATAAATCTTGAATCCTAATTTCGATGTTCTACGTCTTAAAATCTGTCTTCCTACTACTACCATTATCTTGTGTTTCTGCTACTTCTCCCTCTCCTAATGAAAAAGATTTTCCTTTTGTTTTTTTATTTTAATATCTTAAACCTCTCACAAGACTATTATAAATTTTCATCCAAATATTTAAGAGATTTCAGTGTACACCACACTGAGTGGTTGGGCTCCTCTCATACTGATAAAGGTGGGAAGGAGGCTTACTCATTCAGTATTCTTTATGATATGGGGCAGTTAATTAGGGAATCTACACATATTTTAGATCACCTTAACCAATTCCTAAACTCGCTTGACTTATGCTTCATCACTACTACTCATTATAATTGCACTATTTTCTCTCCTATTGGTAACTCTGACTGCAATCTTGTAACTCTTAAGTAGAACACTTTCCCTGCATCAGCTCTGTCCTGCCCTACATAAATTTCTGGCACTTTAATCTGACTAGAAGGAATCTTGTTTTGGCTTGTTGGATGCCTTAGTGTCTGCTGAAAAGATAGGGGTTGTGATCACTGAAGGGATGAACACGTTTGTTCCATCTTCAACTAAATCACTTCTCTCCAAAATCTATGGTTCAGTGGCATCTATTCTCGTGCCACTCAGGAGTGAGACAATGCGTATCTAGCTTGGGAAAACTAATTCTCTCTCCTATCACTCTTACTAATTTTCTTTCTGCATGGAATCGTTGCAGGAATACTATTAGACAGGCTAAATGTGCTTTCATTAAAATCAAGAGCGCTGACCTTCTTGGTTCTACTGAAAAAAATTTCTGCCTCTTTCCAAAAATATCTGCCTCCCCTCCTCTTATTTGTCCTGACAGTTCTGTTGCTAATACTCTTTCTGAAAGTGCTAATCCCTTCGTTCGGCTTCCTTTTTTTCATCTAATTCCACCCTGCACAATTCTGGCACACCTCCTACACCTTCTTCTCTCAGGTGTCCTAAGTCTCTACCTCAATATTGGGTGCATGAGATCCTGAGTTTTATGAATGTTATGAAGGCTAGATATTCATATGGCATTCCTCCCCGTGTTTTGAGGGAGTGTGCTTCTGAGGTCAACTCTACTTTCTATGCCTAAATACTGATACTTTTCCTCAGTGCTGGAAGCCTGCATATGTTCAGCCAATCCCTAAAAAGAGTAGCCACTCTGATCCCTCTAACTATCATCCTTTAGTAACTTGTATTCTGTCATAAATCTTTGAAACTCTCTCCAACTCTTATTTGTTGGATCATCTGGAATCTGATTCCCTTCTTTGAGATCGTCAGTATAGCTTTCAAAGCTCAAGGTCAACTGGTGCCATACTTTTCTACCTCACTGATCTATGGTCTCCTGCCCCTATTCACTTTGGGGAGTCTTGTGTGGGGATGCTTGACATTTTGAAAGTTTTTGACAGTGTATGGCATGCTTCACTACTTATTATAGCTCCCTTCCTTTGGGTTTCTTCCTTCTCTTTACCTACTCATGCCTAGTTTTCTTTCAGATCATTCCATATTGAATTTTTTGAAATTGTTGTAATTGTGGTGTTCCTCAAGATTCACATGAATTTTGTGTGAGTTTTCGAAACTCCAGGCTCAGTCATTGTGGTGCTTCCCTTTAAGCCACATCTGTTCTGTGGAACTCCTTTCTATCATCAGTTTTTCCTCCTATACTCAATCTTCCCCTCTTTAAATTCCACATATGTGTCCACCTGAGGGAATTGCTTACTTTACCTTTTATATTTTTTCCCTTCTTAAAAAGTGCCCTGCCCATTAAACTAGTGCTAATGTTTTGTTTGTACTTATAAATTGCAAATAATTTGTATTTTTTAGATATAATAAATTTTTTCGTCGTATTAAATTTTGATTAAAAAATTATTTTTGCATCAGTTCCACTAAAGTTTTTGGCTCCAGTTCCATGCAAAAGAGAGATTAACCAGATTAACAAAAATATTAATAAACGAGTAAATGGTAACAAATACTCCAAAAGAAAATGGAATTGTAATTATGTATTTGTCTTCCAAATATATTATCTAAATATGCCCACAAAATAAAGAACAAATATACTTATAAAATACAATCTATGATAAAATTCTGTTGCAATTTTGCAACTGGCTACACAGACAAGCTTGAAATGGAGGCAGAGTGGGGGAAGTCAGTGACTCGGTAAGCTGGAAAGCTATACACAAAAAAATGTTTTATAGAACATATAATCAGAAAATATACAGTATACTCCTTCTAAAATATTTAGCATTCTTTCACTCTTATTTAATGGCATTAAACATGAAAAAGAAAAAAAAACTAATTTGAAGTACTTTTAATAAAAAGACAAAGCATTTAAAGAAGCTATAAAACTAATAAACGTTTGAATATCATAACAAAAGAATTCAAAATGTAACCCATTTGTTACAAATGTAACAACAATGGCAGCCCTGGGTGGCATTCTGGCTCCAGCTTCACCCCCACCCCCACCTAAAACTTTGCAGCTCCACAGCTCATACTCTGCAGCCCTGCTACTTAGGGTTAGATTGTTGAATATATATTTAATGCAAAAATCTGTTTAATTTTCAGGACAGAACAGGTAATTTGGACAGGGATGGAGTTTCATTTACAACACTTTCCACTTTTCTTTCTGTAAGGAGGAAAATATATAAAAGAATAGTAGCACTTCGTAAAGAATGCGCAGATACTCCCTCAAAGGCCAAAGAAAGCAGGACAGATGAAATACCAAACGAAAACCCAACTCAAACTCCTAACAAAATCAGTCCTTGTTCACCTTCAACAAACACAAGATCTTCAAAAATTGAAGGTGACATTGCTTGTTCAACGAATGTTAAAGATTCTTCTGTAACGGAAGGAACAATATCACAAGTTGTTTCAAAGAGAAAAAACCCTTACACTAATCAAATTTCAACCCAAAATTCTGCCAAAAAAATTTGCACTCCTGCTGAAAAAATAAAACTTATCACAGATAGTGGAGCTAAGAAGGATATAGAGATGGAAGACCCCAAAATTACAACATGTGAAACAGATCAACAGATAGATGAGTTTTCTCAGGATAATAGGGATACTAGTCAAGAACAAAATCAAGCTTTGAATAAGTTTCAACCCTTGACCAAAACCTTGTCTTTGGTTAAATCAGAATCTAGCAAATCATCTTCAAAAATTGCAGTTAAAACTACTGTTCCAGAATCTGAATTGGATAAATCAAATGTAATAAAAGAGGGAAAACGAAAAATTGAAAAAATTGTTTTGGATGTAGATAAAACTACTGCGACAAAATCTGAAGCAGATAAATCAAGTGAAACTAAAGAAGGAAAACGAAAATTTGAAAAAATTGTTTGCGATGAAGATAAAAATACTGCGACAAAATCAGAGTCAGATAAATCAGGTGAAACAAGAAAAAAAAGAAAAGGAAATGTTGAAGAAATTGTTTTGGATGAAGATTTAAATGATGATGGCACCCTTGATGGAAAGGTATTATTATTATTATTATTATTATTATTATTATTATTATTATTATTATTATTATTATTATTATTATTATTATTATTATTATTATTATTATTATTATTATTATTTTTTTATTTTTTTTTTTTTATTTATTTATTTATTATTATCATTATCATTATCATATTTTTTTTATTATTATTTTGCAAAATATTAATTTTAAAAAAAACATTATTAAACATTGAATATTCTGGCAAAGTGGCACATATTAGTTTTGGTTTTAATATTAAGTCAATTGCATGGAGATTGAAGTAAATTTTCAGTTAAATTATTTTGCTTGTAGTCTGCAGTTTCATTATTGAATAAATGTACCTTGTGTGTGCTTGCAAGATTGTGGGATTGTGGAATTTGATGCAGAATCGGAGGTTTGAATAAAGTTCACATAGGGGAATTTGATTTAGCTCCAACTCAGATTAATGGGGTTTCAATATATATATATATATATATATATATATATATATATATATATATATATATATATAAAACATATAATATATGTTATATATAATATATATATATATATATATATATATATATATATATATATATATATATATATATATATATATATATATATATAGTATATATATATATATATATATATTATATATATATATATTAATTTCTTTCTTCATCTTCCCTTTTCCCAAGACTGGGGGTAAGGTCCGTGTCATGCATCGGAAAAGAAAAGGAGTAGAAGATATGACACAAATCGAAAAGAAAAGCCATCCGCCTTACCCCGCCCCCTCTGTACCATTATTACTGAGAACCTTGTCACAGATAGAAATCCACCCTAGAAGGCTTCCACGGGACGCGACGGAACCCTCCTATGGTAAATCGTCAATGTAAGGGTATCCCTTGGCCCAGGTGGGCCAAACCATACCCCCCTACAAAACCCCGCCATTCACTCCTATTAGCACCTTTATTCTCGCCTCTGCCAAACTCACATTTTCTCCTTCCAACATTCGTTTACTGATTCAATCCACTTTTTCTCGGTCTCCCAGCCAGTCGGTTCCAACACACTCGCCACTATACTCGCCTTAACCAACCCGACTATCATTCATCCTTTCCACATGACGCAAACCATCTCAACATACTTCATTATTCTCTCATTTACTCCCTTCCTTTCACACCACACAAATTCTCTAATACGTTCATTCTCATTTTATCAATTCTCACACCCTAGCATGCCTCTAAGATTGTCCATCTGAACACAATTGAACTTTAGATCTATACTTCTTATTCCAGATCATAGTCTCTCACTACTATACATAACACAGGTAACAACATACCCTCACGTAAGACCCTAGCACACTCAAGAAGACATAGTCCCTTAACATTCACCAACGATTTAATGCACCAGCAACCTTCCTGCATTCACAACTTTCCTACTACACTCTGCATCATGCCCTTTTCATCCAACACTACCTTTAAAAATTTAAACTCAGAAACTTGTTCCAGTGGCTCACCATCTAGCATCTAACATAACTTCAACTGAGGACTGTCCTCACTCACAACCTAACCTTACTCTTATCTAAGTTTACTTTCAAACCTCTTTTTACACCCTGCAAATCTTTCTATACCAATCCTCTCAACTCTCTTCAGATTCCCCACACAAAACAAATCATCCGCATATAATAGGTAAGGCACCTTCCACTCATCTCCATTCTCCATCGTTCTAACACCATTTCCTGCCACCCCCACCTCTAATTCTATATATTCCTATCCACACTCATTCTCCAGACAACATCTTACAGACACCTCCTTTTATCCACATACCATATACACATTTTATATCCACACCCCTCTTCTAGACAACATCTTACAGACATCCCTATCCCTATATCCCTATGCGTGGGGAAGAAAGAATTGCCCATATCATATGTCCTGTGTGTCATAGAAGGCGACTAAGGGACGGTAGTAGTTGGGTTGGCTGCCCACTACCACTTATCTTTTGCCAGGAATGCTAATGCATGCCTCGGAGAAGGTCGTGATCGCCGTAAACGGCCTTCTATCTTTCTGTGTGAATAAATGTTGAGGAGAGAAGGAGAGGGGTGATGGATGTATTTAGATAGGGAAGATTTAATTTTCTCGAAAAAGAGCGGTGTGTGTGTGAAAAGGAATGAGAGGGAGAGAGAAGGAGTTGCAATTCTGTGAGTGACTTGTGGTATAGAGTTATGGTAGATTTTGTGAGTGTGTGATTGCTAAAATTCTAATGGTTATGTTTGTTTGAAAAGGTTAAGGTATATGTGGTTGTGATATATGGTCCATGTAATGTTGAAGAGAGTGCGTTTTCTTGGATAATCTGAATGATGTTTTGGATGGGTTGAGTAGGAGCTTCAGATTGATTGTGTTTGGGTGACCTAAATGGTTGGATAGATAATCAAAAAAGAGATGGATATAACGTGACTGTGTGTGTGTGTGTAAAAATGGGAAGGGTGATTGATTTCTTGGAGGAGAGAGGTATGTGTGTGCAGTAATACTTTCATTTTAAACGAATTCCATATTCATAAGTATACTAAAGTTGGTGTAGGTAGAGATGGTATCGAAGTGAAAAGTATGATTGATTTTGTGTTGGTGAAGAAGGAGATGTTGAAGTATGGTTTGAATTTTAAACAGTGAGGGGTTTAGGAATGGATTTATCGGATATTTTTCATTTTGTTTTTATGTAAATTAATTTACGGGGACTTGGGATGGAGAGGAAGGTGATAAGGAAAGGAAGTGGGTAGAATTACGATATATATGTGTGTTCAAGATACAGCGGTGAGGTAATATAGGATAAGTATTTAAGAGCGGCTCCAATGTAAATCAAGTTAATGTGGAACAAGTTGAAACTGAACTAAATCTGGAAGCAAAATGAGGCAAAAGCGGTTTGCTAGCAAGTGCAAACCGAAGGTTGTGGAATGTGGTAAAGTTGGAAGTAAGAATGTTAACAGTGATTGGTGGAATGAAGAGGTGATGCAAGCTGTTAAAAGTAAAAAAGAAGCATGCTTGAATGTACTAAAAACTGATGATAAGGTTTCAAAAGAAAGGTGTTTGGAATTATACATGGAGGAAAAAAGGAATACTAAAAGGTCCATACGTAGGAGGAAAAAGAAAAGGTAAATGAACAGTTTGGAAGTAAGCACGAAAGGTTAAGAATGAGAATAAGGGGAATTTTCTTAGAATAATGAATAGGAATGGTTCTTTCGTAACTGATGAAATGGATGTGAGGGGTGTGGAGGGAACACTTCGAAAATCTGCATAACATTGGCAGTAATGAAGAAGTGATAATGAATGTGTGTGAGTTTGATGGTGCCAAGAAGGTTTAGGAATTTTTTGGATGAGGTCATTAGTAAGGAGGAGGTAATGGGTAGAGTGAGAATGTTGAAGAATAATAAATCTGCAGGTATATATGAAATTACTTCCGAACAAATCAAGAACGGCGGGGAGATGATGATTGATTGGATTTGGAAGTTGTGTAGCAAAGCGATTATGGAGGGTATAGTTCCGAGGGATTGGAAGAGAGCAGTAATAGTACCCTTATATAAAGGTAAGGGGGATAAGGTTAACTGTAGGAATTACAGGGAAATTAGTTTATTGAGTGTTGAAGGGAAGATATGCTGGTATTTTGGTCGAAAGAGTACGTCGAGTGACTGAAGGAATGATTGGTGAAGAACAAGGTGCTTTAAAAGGGGTAGAAGATGTGTGGATCAAATCTTTACATTGAAACAAAGGATTGAGAAAATGAAGGAGAAGAAGAATAAATTGTATTTAGGTTTTATGGATTTGCAACATGCATATGATAGGATTAATAGGGAACCTCTCTGGCAGGTGTTAGTGATATATGATGTTGGTGGTAGGCTTCTGAATGGAATCAAAAGTATGTATGATGATAGTGAAGCGTGAGTAAGAATAAATGGAGTCGAAAGGGATTGGCTTAATATTAATAGCGGAGTGAGGCAGGAATGTGTTATGTATCCTTGGTTACTCAATTTGTATATGGATGGGATTGTGAAAGAATTAAAGGTTTGGGTTGCAAGGGATGGTGTTATAATTATGGAGAATGGAAGAAAGTGGAGGGTGCACTACCTATTGTATGCGGATGATTTGCTTTTGTGTGTCGAATCTGAGAGAGTTTGAGAGGATTGGTAGAGAGATTTGGCAGGGTGTGTAAAAGGAGGTAGATAAAAGCAAGGTTATGGTTGTGAGTGACGACAGTCCTCGGTGTGAAGTTATGTTAGATTGTGAGCATCTGGAACAAGTGTCTTGAGTTTAAATATTTAGGATATATGTTGGATGATAAGGGAATGGATGATGCAGAGTGTAGTAGGAACTGTTGTGAATGGCAGGAAGGTGGCTGGTGCAATTAAATTGTTAGTGGATGTAGAGGGACTAAGTCTTGAGCGGGCTAGGGTCTTAAATGTGGGGTATGTTGTTACCTGTGTTAATGTATTTTAGTGAGACTGTGGTTTGGAATAAGGGGTATACATCTAAATTACAATGTGTTCAGATAGGGATGTACTGGAACCTCGATTTTTTAGAAGTTCTGGTTCCGGCCGGAACTAACTTGGTTCCACCCTGAACTTTCTACTTTTTCAAATATCTTTCTTAAAAAAAATCAGTAATTGATTTGTCATTTACTCAGTTATAATTAGCAATAAAAAATAATATATGAAAACTTGATATATGTGAACAATATCATGATAAAAGGTCTTGGACTCTCTATACTTTCGAAAATTTAAATATGAACAATCTTCTCACACTCGAACCAGGTATATTTTCTGTCTTTGTCTTGGATTGGGGATTTTTTTTTTTATTTATTTTTTTTTTAGACACAAATTGCTTTTTTAATTATTATTTTTATAAAATTAGTAAATAATCCTAATTATTTCCTAATTAATAACAAGCTTATTAAATATAATTATTATTTAGTTTAAGTAAGTTATTTAAATTATATATATACTGTATAATATCTGAGTACTCTATTTTTATTTATTTCTTTATTAAAAATTACTTGAAACTACATTGATGAATTTGCTTATTATATAGATGAAATATACTTATCATTAATTAGGTGATAGCTAGGATTAATTATTAATTTAGAAAAAAAATTTGCCAAAAAAATAAAAAAAAAAAAAAAGTCCTGATTTTTTTTTTTTTAAAAAAAAAAAAATTACGTAAAAAAAAATCAGTTGATTTAAATAATTTGATTTCTTTTGTGCCAACCCTGCTCTATAATCTAGACCTGGGGATAAATAAAATTTGTACTAGTTATTATTATTATTATTATTATTATTATTATTATTATTATTATTATTATATTATTATTAGAAGAAATTAACTTTAAAGTAAAAACCAGGGCTGCGGAGTCGGAGTCGTGGAGTCGGAGTCGTGGAGTTGTGCAATTTTCCCGGAGTCGGAGTCGAAAACTCCGTGCAAGTGGAGTCGGAGTCGGAGTCGAAGATTCTTGTGTAAGTGGAGTCGGAGTCGGAGTCAAAAATTTAGAGAACTATTATTATTATTATTATTATTATTATTATTATTATTATTATTATTATTAAATTATTATTATCTATTATTATTATTATTATTATATTAATTATAAGTTTTTGATTTTATTTACAACGTTCTAATATTTATTTTTGTAGCATAATTTAATTTCCTTAAAAATAAATCTTTGAAAATAATATACAGGAAGAGAAAGAAGATATATTTACATAGATTTCCCGACGGGTTCTCTTCTATACTTGAGACATCTTCAGAGAGTATTTTTTGTAAGCGAATGAGTTTTAAATTGATATATATAAGTAAAGTCCAATGATATTGAGTCTGACTGAAATAAATATATAATTAATTTTATGTTAATTATCGGGTTGCGTGTTTTGATGTAGAAGGCCTCTGCAATTTTAAGTTTTCTGGACTTCACACACATTCCGTATAATATTGTGAAGTGTTTTAGAAAATATTACTAATAGTTGATTGACATTGGTGCCCGTATTGAAATGTTTCAAGAATTTTGCTTGGGACTGTAAGAGATGTTTTATATGTCCTGTCCCGACAATGCTTTATTCTTCGTGTAACCAATATATGGCGACGTACCGTAGTCTGACTCAGGGCAGTTAAAATTGGTACACAACGTGTTGGTTGTCGGCAAAGTATTTCTTGTGCTAAAGGAAGATGACAGTTGTTTGGAGTTATGGTATAGTCTGACTTTAATTTTTGGGTGTCTTTAGTTTTGAGGTAAAAATTCAAAATATTATGAAGGTACTTCTCTTCCTTATTGACAAATGATGGAAGTTTGAAGAAGAAATTTATTGAATTTAATCTGATTATTTTTACTTTTTTTATTATATATTTTGTAAGGGTTTTTTATTAATTAAATTTTCTACTGAATATTGTGGATGATCACAGTTATTAAATTTTTACCTTAATGTGCAAATTTCTTCATCAAAGTTTTCCCAGTTGAACATAGGTTTGTATGCTCTGTAAACTAAAATTTTTAACAATAAATTCTTTGTAAATAGTCGTGAATAGGATCCATAGTTCATATACAGACCATTATATGGGTTTGACATGTATTCCTGTAGATAATGAGCCGTCGAATTAACAATGATTTTGATGTCTAAAAAATAGATAGCATTATTAACCTAAGTTTCGTATGTGGATTTTAAGCATGACAACTCTTGAATTCTATTGATGAGCTGATGTATTGATCTATGTTCCTAAAAATAGTTGAGGGTGTCATCGACATACCTTATATATTTAAAATACGGGGTTAAAGTTGTTTGTTTCAAGAAGGATATATTTTTTTTCCAGATTATACATATAGAAGTCAGCAAATGGTAAGGTCCAAGTTGTTGAGCCCATCGGCACTCGCATCAGTTTTGTAGATATATGTTTTTCTTTAAATTTAACGGTGCTTGAGTACAGACAAATTAATAAAAGGTTCTCATATGTTGTTCTGATAATATCTGGTGGGTGTAGGTTATTTGAGTGATAAACTTCGTTAAATTATTATGTCAATCGTATCAATAACCAGTACATTTATGAACAAAGATTCTACGCATCAAGTGAGGCGATATATATTAATGGCTTCAAGTTTAAGTTTGACCTAATTTACTATAATGTTTCATTATTTGATTTAACTATGAAGAGTTATTAAGATATGGTCGGATGATTCTTTTCAGTATATTGGGCGCAATTTTTCGTGCTTGTAACCGTTTCCGCGCACATAGGATATTACAGGTTCAAAGGTGAATTTTCTGAATTTTTGTGTATTTTAGGCAATCCATTTATATATCCTAAATTATAAAATCCAGTTCTTTTAATTTTGTCAGAAATTCTTTTGTTTTCTATTTCATAAGCGATCTGTTAATGCTATTATTATTATTATTATTATTAATTATTTAATTATTATTTATTATTATTATTATTAGTTTTATTGTTAATTATTATTATTATTATAACTGCAACTACTAGTCTGTAATTTTATAAATAGCTGTTTTATAATAAAAATAATTTTCACTATAATTATGTTATACATTTGTTTCCGAAACTGAAATATATTTGTTTGTCATGTGTTGCGCCTGCATCTTTATGTCTTTACGGTACTTTACCGTATAGCATTTGGAGATTAGATTCATTGGAAAAGTGGTATATTTTTTTTATTCTCAAAAGCAAGCGAAAAAAAATTGTTGAAACAAAAAAAATGTTTTACTGTAACTCTGTAAGCACTAATCTGAGTCAGAGTCGAAATTTTTAATTTGACTGCTGGAGTCGGAGTCGGAGTCGAAAATTTTTGTTTAAGTGGAGTCGGAGTCGAAAATTTTTGTTTAAGTAGAGTCGGAGTCGGAGTCGAAATTTTTTGTTTAAGTGGAGTCGGAGTCGGAGTCGAAAATCCAAATTTGAATTTAAGGAGTCGGAGTCGAAAAATTTATTTTACGACTCCGCAGCCCTGGTAAAAACTACCAGAAAACAAAATATTAACTAAACTGTTTAAGCAAAAATTTAAAAAAATTAAAAAAAAAAAGATTCCATAATTTTCTTACTTAAAAATGAATTTATTTGAATATTGAAATGTGGTGTAGGAAAATAAGTTGCTCTCCATGTTGTGGAGTTAAATTTGATCTCTTATCCTCAAACACGTTACCCGCTTCTGAAAAAAAGCTTTTTAAGCTTTGAAGACCCGTAGAACTTTATATAGTATATTCCTATTTTACTTAATAAATTTATTGATTCGCTTATCCAAATTTTGGCTTACAGAACTAACAGCTCACAGTATAGATATGACAAGATGCCAGATACTTCTAGAGAGACTTCACTTGTTAATCAGACAAGTTTTAAGTAGAATATGTGAGGTGTAGCGGAAGTCGAAACGTTCCGGTTCCGGCCGTAACTTTTCCAAGGTTCCAGAAAGTTCCGGTTCCGACTGGAACCAAAAATTCTGGTTCCGATACATCCCTAGTTCAGATAGACAATCTTAGGGGAGTGTTAGGTGTGAGAAGAATTGATAAAATGAGGAATGAACGTATTAGAGAGTTGTGTGGTGTGAAGAAAAGGGTAAATGAGAGAATAAATGAAAGAATATTGACATGGTTTGGTCTTGTGGAAAGGATGGATGATAGTCGGTTAGTTAAGTGGATGTATAGTAGTGAATGTGCTGGGAATCGATCAGCTGGGAGACTGAAGAAAAAGTGGATTGAGTCAGTAAAGGAATACCTGGAGGAGAGAATTTGAGTTTGGCAGAGGCGAGAAGAAGGGTGCATAAAAGGAGTGAATGGCAGGGTTTTGTGAGGGGGTATGGTTGTGGCCCACCTAGCCCAAGGGATGAACCCCACATAGACGAGATGCCATATTGAGGGTCCGTCGCTGTCCCGTGAAGCTCTAGGGTGGATTTTCTGACTGCGATGAGTTCTCACTAAAAGGTATAAAGGGGGCTGTAAGGCTGGGCTTTCTTTTCGACTTATGTCATATTCTTCGACTACTTTTCTGTTTCTGGTGCATGTTACGCGCCTTACCCCCAGTCTTGGGGAAAGAAGGTGGGTGATATATATATATATATATTATATATATATAATATATATATATTATATACATTTATATATATAATATATATATATTATATATATATATAACCGTATATATATATATATTATATATATATATTATATAATATATATTATATTATATATATAATATATTATATATATATATATATATATATATATATATATATATATTATATATATATAATATATATATATATATATATATATAAAAGGACAAAATAATTAAAATACTTAATATATCCACTGTCAACTCTATTACCACAATCACACAAACATTCTGAATAGCTGAATGCTAATGTTAACTGATATGTATGATAAAATACACACGTTAGCTCTTTAATTCACCGAGTGGAATAAATAACGCTTTAGTATTACCTTTAATAATCTAACAGCAATCACAAAATACCAATAACACAAAAATTACTTATTAAACCCGCTTTTTGCCTTCTGCACAACAAATTGACAAAAAAAAAAAATACAGCAATAATGGTAATAAACAGACTGTACAGATATCCCGGATTAAGGCACCCACTTTAAATGTCAGGTTATATATGACAATACAGTCTACTTACTTAATCCGACTTTATAAATATACAATGGCCAGGCGGGAAGACAAATATTAACATATAACGCTGGGTTTTCGTCCTCAAAATAGTGGTTTTATCTCTAAACCACGTTGTGAAGGCGAGGCCCGTAATAATTTTTATAATGTCCATTTGCTCTTGGATTAACATTATAATTACCAGTGTTTGATGAGCAAAAGCATTAACTGCGGACGTACAAGTTCTTTTGTCCTGGCAATCGAACCCAAGATGATTTGTCTATTACCAGAATATACCTGAAGAACTCTTGTAGCCAAGTATAATAACTCGTTAAATAAATTCTATTATTTTTAAAATAAATCAATAAATACTAATTCTATAGATTGACAGTCATGGATATAACCAAATATTTTCATATATAGATTTTACTTATATCCTTCTAATTTGCTACTAAGATATGATTTAAAAAAATATTTTACTAATTAAAAATTAAATTGACAATATTATATAATTTTATATATTTAAATATATTATTTATATATATATATATCTATATTATATATATATATTATATATATATAATTATATATATATATATATATATTCATATATGTATATAATAAAAATTATTCAAAATAATGAAAATAAAATATAGACACATCATAATATTATGTTAAGATCTCTATATTTAACGTCAAAATAAATTTATAATAAAAGAAATCGAAATTTGAACGTTTGTTTGTATGATGCACCAAACAGCTGTTTATAAAACAATCCCGTTTTTTATTTGATCTTTTGTTGAAGACAAAATATCAAATAGAAAAACCATTTATAAAATAAAATCCAAATAAACAAAAAATAAAATAAAAATATTTTAGCACGCAAATAAATTTTATTCTTTAAAATAATTAATAGATAATATTATTAAAATAAATACCAATGCAAAAAAAAACTTTATATTTACGGACATTACCTGGTTACCCTGCAATTACGTACACATGTACGCTAGAAGGCGTCTGCTGTGTGCGGAACAACTTACAAGAATGCACATAAAATTTTATTATACCCATTGACATTATTAACCATTAATAAATATTTCCAAAATAAACAACACCGGTTTACACTTGAATATTTTACCAAAATTGCTTTAAAACACCTTATTAAATTTAAATGATATTATTTACACAGAAAACACATTGATTACGAACATGCACTGTATATACAAATTGACATACTAACAATACGCTTTGCAACAGGTGCATACTAAAATGCAGGATTACCACGAGCAACACACATATGACCTCGGAACAAAGATGGGAAAAAAAGGTCATAAAACTGCTCTGCACCCGTTTTTATACCAGCCCTTGCATTTGAGTTTACGTTATTAACCAATTACATACTAGTCCATTCAGTACAGTGAATCATGTATACATTTTTCATCACAAAATAAAAGGTAGGTAGATATATACAGACAGAAGATGAGGCGGGGTTTGTCAACCTGCTAAAGAGAAAGATTGCATAACAAAAAATAGAATTTCATTGAAAAACGAAACAAAAGGACAACATTCGTTGAAGAAATTTAGCTCCTCACCAATTAACCCTCGCGACTCCGCGCTGGCCTTTTTTGTCCCACACTTTTTTTATTTTGAAATTTCGCAAACTTTTTTCTGTATATATATATATATATATATATATATATAATATTATAATATATATAGTATATATATATATATATATTATACTCTTACTATGCTTTTAGCGTAAAACTAATAATAATAATAATAATAATAATAATAATAATAATAATAATAATAATAATAATAATAATAATAATAATAATAATAATAATAATAATAATAAAATGCAATTAAGAGATACAAGATGAAATATCGCTTTTTCAACATGATGCCTTAACAAAGGCGATTTTAATTCTTGCTTCCTCTTAATTAATAAAGAATTAAAAATTTAATGATAAAATTTAAAATATATATATATATAATATATATATATATATATTATATATATATATATAATATATATATATAATTATATATGATATATATAATATATATATATATATATATAGGGTGAATAGAGTGTGCGACTATGAATGCCATGCAATAAGATATATATATATATAATATATATATATATATATATAATATATATATTATATATTATATAATATATATATATATATATTATATATATATATATTATATATATAATATATATATATATATATATATATATAT
Organism: Trachelipus rathkii; assembly: GCA_015478945.1. Taxonomy (NCBI): domain Eukaryota; kingdom Metazoa; phylum Arthropoda; class Malacostraca; order Isopoda; family Trachelipodidae; genus Trachelipus; species Trachelipus rathkii. The sequence continues at coordinate 15,857 of JABUQX010004096.1, read as the reverse complement.
ATATATATAATATATATATATATTATAAATGTGGATGACATGCTAACTTAGAAATTTGCTTCATTACTGTCATTTTCCCTCTTCCTATGTTGTACAGTCCTCCTCTAATAGCATGGCATTCATAGATCAGAAGACTGTCTCTTATATTATATAATATATATATATATATATTATATAATATATAATATTATATATTATATCTATATATATATATAAGTATATATTATTATAAATATATTTTTAAATTTTTCAATTTAAATTTTAATTCTTTTATTACTTTCTGCAGCTTCATAAAAATCGCTTTGTAAGGCACCGCCCCCGCCCCCCCCCCCCCCCCCCGCCCATGTTGAAAAAGCGATTATTGTCATTCTTGTATCTCTTATTGGCCTTTTATTATTATTATATTATTATTATTATTATTATTATATTATTATTATTATTATTATTATTATTTATTATTATTATTATTATTATTATTATTAGTATTATTATTATTATTACATAAACAGTATATAATATATATATATATATATATATATATATATATATATATATATATATATATATATATATATATATATATATATATGTATGTATGTATACTCGTATATTAGTTATAAGAAATAAGTTATATTTCCTAGAGAAAACTTTTATTTCCTTGTGCAGAGCATTTCTTATCTATGCTACCAATAAAGTGTTGAAGACCATTACATCTTCTATTGTCTCCTGTTTCTTTTTCTTAAAACATTTTCAAGAGCCATATATAAAAAGATTCCTAAGCTCTGTCTAGGATTAGATCTATTTTTTTCCGGTAGTTGGCTGTAAAGTATAAAACCTGGATTTGTTTACGACTGAAGTGCATGTAAAAAGTATCCTTAATTAAGGTCAAATAAGTTATAAGTTAGGAAAGAATATGTATTTAATAATCTTTCATAGTTAAAGATAAATGTATTCAAACTAACATTCTTTGTGCGAGTAATATACTCGCCTCGCTGATGTAGTAATCTTTGTTCTAAATTACGTTTATCGATTACATAATAATTAACGAAGTGTAAACTACTCAAATACTACCCCCACCGATATATCAGAAAACAATGAGTAACTATTTCAATTATTTGATCAGTCTCAAACCGCTTTAATTAAAGCAAACATATTCTCCAAACCTGCATCCGATGACTCACCATTGTTCCATACATATTGTAGACTTCTATATATTACATCTGAGAAAAACAAATCCTTCGTGAAACAAGACTTTAACCCGTATTTTACATAAGGTAATGTCGACGACAACCATCACTTATTTTAAACATAGATCATTAAAACATCAGTTCATCCAATAAATTCAAGAGTTTATCATGCTTAAATTCGCATACGAAACTTAGGTTAATCTAATACTATCTGTTTTTTTAGACAATCAAATCAATGTTATTTGACTGTCATATTACAGTATAAACATGTCAAACCCATCGATAAATGTCTGTATATCACTGGTATCCATTCCACCACTCATATACAAAGACATCTTTAATCTAAAATATTTTTATTACAGCAGCATAGCAACCTATGTTCACTTTTGATGAAAAATTGCCCAATAAGTAAAATTTAATAACTGTTGATCTCATAATCATTCAGTTAGAATAATTTAATTATATTAAAACCATTACAAAATTTATCTAAATAAAGAAAGCAAAAATAATCAAGAAAAATTCAGAATAAATTTAATCTTCTTCAACTTTCCAATCTATTTGTCAATAAGAGAATAGTTCCTTGCTAATATCTTAATTCCACCTCAACTAAAGACACCTTCAAAAACATTAGTACAGACTAGACCATAATTCCAAACAAACTGTCACTTCTTAGAAAGAGAGCTTTGCCCGATAACAAATCACGTTGCTGTACCATTTAACTAAACTGCCTGGTTAGACTGTACGTCGACATATATTGGTTACACGAAAGAATTGTCGGACAGCATAATCATCATCTATACGATACCCAGCAAAATCTTTGAAATCTCAACGACCATGTAATCATAATTATTAGTAACTATTTATAAACAATTCAATATTAACATGGTAGTAAGTCCCAGAAACTATAAAATTCTAGCTTCACATTTAAACACACAACCAGACATTAACAAACAGAAAATTTTAGTTATTTATCAGTCAGAATCAATATCATTTATTACTTGTAATGTAATGTACATGTATCTCATTTCGCGTTACAAGATATATCTCTGAGATGTCTCAAGTATAGAGACGAAACCGTCGGGACAATCTATGTTTAATATTATCTCAGTTAGTAAGGAACGCTCTACTAATAAATAATCTTAATTATGCTACAAAATTTAATATTTAGAACGTTTAAATAAAATCAAAACTTAATAATAATAATAATAATAATAATATAATAATAATAATAATAATAATAACTAATATAAGTGAATAATAATAATAATAATAATAATAATAATAATAATAATAAATATAATAATAATTCATAAATAATAATATAATAATAATATTAATATAATAAATAATAATATAAATAATAATAATATAAGAATAATAATAAATAATAAATAAATTTGAATACTTATAAAATTTTCTTAAATTTCGACTTCCGACTCCTAACTATGACTTACCACTTACACAGAATCTCTACTACCGAACTCAATCCGACTCCCTTAGCACAGAGTTTAGACTCCGACTCCGACCACGACTCCGGGAAAATTCACGACTCCGAACTCCGACTCCACGACTCCGACTCCGAGCTCCGCAGCCCTGGAACTTTTTTGGCGCATCTTTTCTGTTTCCTCTTTTGTTTTAAACAGTACTATAAGTTCCAATATACAATCTTTCAAAACGATGCGAACACGTTGATTTATGAGAGCATATAATGAGAGTGATCTTAGTTAAAACTAACTTTGAGCCAATCAAAGAAGAAAAATGAACATTAGGAATTTGCAGTAGATTTTTGAGAATGTGTAACGTAATATGAATCGAGCTAGCAGTATGAAATTGGTTCCAAGAATTAACAAATTCCAAACATACAGACCCAACATTCCTACCTTTTAACACGACACTTATTATCGTAATCTATTTTTATACCATTTTGGAGATTTAATACCAGATTAGAAAGGTGTTTTTAAATCTAAAGAAAATTATATCTACTTCACACTTTGTCACACCACACAGTGTAATTGCCTATATTATGAAAGATAAAAGACTGTAACATTTACGAGGAGATCTCGAAGCATAATTGAGGATTAGTAAAGCAGCAATGGATTTACGGAGTTGAACAATAGCATCAACACATATCACCCAAAAGGGGCCAATAGACGCAATTGAGTTCTATTCCAAGTCACAATTACAAAATTTACATCTGTTGCAAATTACTGGAAATTTACCAGTGTCTACTGCTTCAGTTGAAAGAATCTTTTCAATTAAGACCTCAGAAAACCTACTTGAGAAATACTTACTGGAGAAAAAAGACTTACTGGATTGCCTCCTCGACATACATCGAAAATATTAAATTAAAAAAACTGAGTAGATAATTAACATTAGAAAAGGATATTACGGCTATTAAAATTTAACAATCAGTAAGACTGATTTTAGAAAGTTATATATATTTTTTCATTTATTTCTTAGAAATTTCATTCATTTTCGTTCCACTTCTAATATATATATATAATAATATATAATATATATATAGATATATATATATTATATATATATATATAATTATATATATATTATATATATAATATATTAGAATACTATTTAATATATATAATAATATATATAATTATAATAATATATATATAATATAAAATATACTATATAATAATATATAAATAATATATATAATTATATATATATATATATAAACGATTTTTGTATCATCTGGCCAACCGAAAAAATCCAGGATATGCTACTCTATATATTATTATATTATATATAGTATATTATTTATTCTTATACATATATTATATATATATAATATATATATATATATTATATATATATGCATGTAAAAACATGTAAGGATTGTGTTATGTAAGATATAAATATATCATATATATATATAATATATATATATTATATATATATATATATAATACACTATATATATAAACTAATATATAATATATAATTACTAATATATAATATATATATAATATATATATTATATATAAATAGTATATATAATATTTATATAACCACTGTGTGTGTATCAATCTCTGAATGCACAATATACACAAAATATATAAAATCAAACACATTAAATAATTAGCTTGGATTCAATGCTTGCACTCTACTCATAATTTTATAAAATAAAATTAAAATTCAATGACCTTATATTGAAAATGTAGTTGTCATTATTTTTAAACTTCTAATAAAGAAAAAAATCTCAATCAAATTTTTATTAAATTAATAGCTTATTTATATTTATATCTGTATGTATAATTATTACTTATATATATCATATAATATATATATATAATTTATACTTATATATATATATACTCATATATTATATATATATATACATATAGCCTATAAATATATATATTATATTATATATATCATATATATATATATATTATATAATATATATTATATATATATAATATATATATATATTATATAATATATTATAATATAATATATATTATATAGTAAATAATATATAATTATATATTGTATAATACATAATAATATTATAATATTAATATTATATAATATAATAATATATATATAATTATATATATAATTATATAATAATATATATATATAATATAATATATAATATATATTTATAATTAATATATTTAATATATATATATATATTTTATATATAATATATATATAATATAATATATATATATACATATATATAAATATATAAATATATATATATATATATAATATAATATTAATACTATATATTTATACTACTAATAATAATAATATTTATATATAGATATTATATATATATATATATATTATTATACTTATATATAATATATAATATATATATAAATATTAGTAATATTATATTATATAAATATATAGCATATATATATTTATATATATTATATATATATATATAATAAATAAATATATTATAGTATATATATTAGTAAGTATTGACGTTTCTCCATCCCATTAGCACGGATATTCGCAAGATTCAATATTCGCGTATTAACATTCGATTTAGCGTATAATATTAAAAAAAAATTACTCTAGGTACGTTCTCGATATATTAAAAAATAAATTTTCACATTTCCACTATGGACATCATGTGAATTCGATATAAAAACTGTCCCAATGGATTGTTGTAAAAAATTTACGATTTTTGTGAATTAAGTTGACCAAAATACTTGACTAATAAAAACTGTCCGAAAGTCGTCCTTAATTAATTTGCCACCGCTCAAATCACCAAATCTAACCACTGTTTATATTATTTCGAGATCAATGATTGAAGGCAATTGCTAATAGATCTTGGCATTCCTTAGGTAATTATTTCGAATGTACATCAAAAGGGTACAAATAATTACATGAAACCATGGAGAGAGAGAGGAGAGAGGAGAGAGAGCAGAGAGGGAGGAGGATGAGAGGATAGAAGAAGAGAGAGGGAAATAGAGAGAGAAAAGATAGAGAGAGAGAGAGAGAGAGAGCACTAAAAATCTTAAACATAATTATTATTAAAACAACACTTTAAAGACGACCAATCACAAGCATCAATTATATTAGATCATATAGTATATATATATATATTATTATTATTTTTATATATATATAAATAATTATTATTATAATATATATTTATTTAAAACTTAGATATTATATACTTAATATTTATATATTATTATATATAAGATAAATTATATTCTTATACAAAATTGGAATGTCTGTAACATTTAAAAATTCAAATTAGTTAAATATAATAAGTATTTCATAAAATATTTCAACCCACATTAATTAGAAAATCTAATTCATTAGAATATTAGCTTTCAATAATTAAATATAAGATTCCGAATTCCAATTTATGTATTCGGCAATTTTATGCTCTGCCAATTTTAATGATTCAGCAATTTCGGTATTCGTATTAGGAATAGTTATTATGACATACCTTACTTGCATTCAGTGGACGATCATTTTTCTCGGCAAATAAAATTCTTTTCTTGAATTTTCACCTAATATTTACAATACCCAATCACTATATAAATAAAGAAGCTTAGAAAATCAAATGCTAAAAGAATATATTAACGGCAACATTTTTTCTTGTTTTCAAATGCAAAAGGAAATGTCTACACGTATGATAGATATCAAATCAACAAATAACTATATACAATATAATCTATATTTATTATGTAATAATGATAATATTATTTTTTAATTAAATATAATAATATAAACAATGTAGTATATAATATATATAATATATAAAATATATATATATAATATATTAATATATATCATAATATAATATAGAATTATATATATATATATAATATATTATTTTAAATATAATTTATAATATTAAATATATCTATACTAAATATATATTATATTATATTATTCGATAGGGCACCAGCATTTTAAATCAAAATTAACTATGATAAAAAGTTTTTGATAAAAGTATTTCAAATTATTTAAAATTTAAAATCACCTAGTTTTTAAATTTGTGCGTAATGTCGGATTTAAAAAGGATATTATAATGATTATTCTATAGTAAAATACAGTGTTATATTGTATAAATTTCGATATTAATATAAAAAAGATACATACTTTTTCCTTATTTCTCTCTAACAACTATAGATCAAATATATATATATAATAATATCGATATATAATATATAATATATATTATAAATATATAATAGTATATCATAATAAGCCTATAAAAATGTAATATAATTATATACTAAAATATATATATAGATATAATATAATAACTATATATATTATACTATAAATAATTAAATATATATAATATATATAATGTATATTAATATATATATATATATTTATATTCAGTTAAGCCCGTTCCTAAAAATAAATATTTGTTATTTTATTTTCAATTCATATCTTTAAGCATAAAACATACAAAATCAAAATATATATTCTATCATTCTAAATTATATACTATATATTAAATTAATATATTTCATATTAATATAATAATATATTATATATAATATATATATTATATATCTATATAATTTAATATAATATATATAATATATAATTATATTATTAATATATAATGAATTCATCACCCCAAGGCTATTGAAATAATATCTTAAATACTCATTAACTAAATTAACTTACTATAAAATATCTGCTTAAACTAAGATATAATTATATATAATAATAGACAAATTATACTATGATTATATATATATATCTAATATAATATATATATATTATATTAATTATATATATTTATATATATAAATATATCATATTAATATTAAATAATATATATAAATACTATATATTATTAACTATATTAATATATAAATATAATAATTATATATTAAGATATTGTTGCGGTACATGTGTATGTGTGGGTAAGAGTGCGTGTGTAGTTTCAAAAATGAAGTCACATTGATTACCCGTTAAACATTAATATCTTAAAATGATAAAGAATAAATTTACAATTATTTAAATAAAGATAAAGTTATGAAGTACTTACAATTTTAATTAAATAAAATTACCGTCTGATCTCTCTTTATTATTAATATAATCAATCATCTATATTATTTAAATAATCTGTATATTCCATATATTAAACTTTTATCTACTCTCTAATATCAAAGCATTGCTAAGCGAGAAAATTTTCTTGCCATGGTTTCTAAATAATATTAATTCTTATTAAATAACCAGCTTAGCACTTAGCTATAGTAATATTGTATTAAATACTTTACATTATGTTTAACACTTTTACTAAAAAGTATGCTTCTCAAAATTTTCATGTATAAGGAAATCGAATAAACTATTGCCTTCATGCAGTGTCTATCAAGATTCGGAATTTCTATTTATGTAATCTCTGAGAGGGGACCTCAATTTGAAGGTATCATGGTTTTACGCGCATATAATGGAATCGATATGAGGAAAAATTTTCCCCCGCAGAATAAATATACACTACTCAACAATTTAAATTAGTTGAAATGTAAATCATATCTTTATTGACAAAATAAATGAGATATGATTATAATAGAGGGATTTGGCCGCGTTGCTAAAGGAGTAGTTAGAAATGTAAAACGTAGAATTAAGCAATTATTTTTGTGAGAGTGAAAGACAGTCCTCGGTAATGCCGAGTTACTAATTGTGCATGATGTGTGAGTGCAACATGTGACAAGCGTTTGAGTATTATACTTCTAGATATGTTGTGACAATGAAAATATAGAGAACGGATATGATGGAGAGCATGTAGTAATAGCTTGAATGGTAGGAAATAGCCTATACTCGATGCCCCCTATTAAATCCCTTGGTATTAAAAATTGCACCTCAATTGTGATATCCAATTAGGTTCTTCCATGAGGTCTGATTTTACGTTTCAATTAACCCCCGGGGGTTAATATAATAATGGGATTCCTAAAATAAGTAGTCTTATAATCCTAATAATCCTTAACAAATGTTATTCCCCGTCGATTAAAAAGGACAATTCTTAATGCTGCTCCTAAATGTTTGTACCCACGATTATTCACAAAATGCCAGGATATAGATATATTCCTCATTGGATAAATCTAGCGGTCCGAGCTGCGTGCGTGTCGTGAAGCGAGTAATGAGAATAAACGAAGTCGACTTACAATTGAGATGGTGGCTTCTCGGTTATGGAAAAAAGAATGAGAGGATAGTTCAGGAGTTCGGTTAAATTCGGCGTGGTGAGTGTCTTGGGGAAAAAGTCTCACATCGGCCTGTTGGTAATCTACCGAAGTGATTAAATAAAAGTCGGGACGAGTCTCCCCGTCAAGGAAGCTTAAGCTACTCAAAGTAGTAAAACATTGTGTTTTGAAGCTAAATAGCTCGCGTCAGATTAAAGATATTGCCATTTTGAAAGAATAGATTGTAAAAAATTCGAATTCTGAGAGAGCCCATCCTTGTGTTAGATTTAATTATCGCGTCTGAATGTCGAACTGCACTTTTTCATTTAATTTAAGGATTTAAACCACCAGATAATGCGAATACTTGCAAGCGTAACTTGATACGACCTAGTCGACAACTGGTACACTCGTCCCTAGTTACTAATAAAAGTTTATACCCGCGACCTCTATAAATGCGAGATGTGATAATCATCCCCACGCTATTCGGAACGTGAGATAACATCTTCGACTTAATAAAATCTTAGCTGCAATAATATAACCTTCATAGACTTTATTCAAACTCACAATCATATTTACATTCTTATATAGCTCGTGTTTCCGGTTCCTACCCTTGTTCGTAAACATCCATTTCTTCAACCATTCCTCCCCTTATTCTTATATTCATGGAGATTAACCCAAAATGTGTCATATTTATTCTCAAATCCACAAAATTAGATTAATACTTAGTTAATAATAAGATGAAAATCCATTATCGATACAATACCTTCACCACTAAACCGGTTACTATATTATATTAAATACCTGTTCCTTAAACCAGTTATTATACTATGCTGATACCTGAACCACAAAACAAGTTATTATACTATACTGAATACCTGCATCACTAAACCAGTTATTACTCTATTCTGAATACATACAACACTTAATCAGTTATTATAATATATTGAATAACTGCATCAGTAAACCATTTATTATACTATAGTGAATACCTGCACCACTAAACCATTTATTATACTATACTGAATACCTGCATCACTGAACCAGTTATTATACTATACTGAATATCTTCCTCCACTAAATTAGTTATTATACTATACTGAAAACCTGCACCACCAAACCAGTTATTTTTTATTCTGAATACCTACACTACTAAATCACTTATTATAATATATTGAATTCTTGAACCACTAAACCAGTTATTACACTGTACTGAATACCTGCACCAGTAAACACGTTATTATACTATTTTGAATATCTGCACCATTATTACATTTTGACTTTTCATTTGTTATTCATTGTTAAAATTATTATTATTGATAAATTCTTAAATTCTATGTGTTATCATTATTATTTATTATTATGAATTATTATATTAAGGATTAATTTAATAGTTTTTTGAAGATTAGTAATTTTGTTGTTACTCTTCGAATATTTTAAAATAAAATCGTAAATATAAGATAGAAAGAAGGTTTATCTTTACGATGTCTTCTTTCACAAGGGAGAAAAGGAGCTCTGCGCATTGTTAATGTTATTATTTGAAGGCGCAGAGAGTGTGGTGCGCAATAATTTCTGTTTACCCGAGTTTGTATTTTGTTAGCGAATCTAGCGAAGAGTTTGTTTTTTTTTAATTACGAAATACGAAAACAAAAAAAATCGACCCGCCTCCGTCAAATAATTTCTCTTATGTATGATTTTTTCAGTTTTTTAATAAAAGATGATATCATTTTCGCGATTTTGTTTTATAATTGAACTGTTACAAGTTCAATTTGTTTAAAGAATGTATCAACGCCGTGCATCTAGTCATCATAACTAAAACGACATGTTTGAAGCTATGCCGAGCCGACTTTGTCCTGGATGTTTTACTAGGATCGTAGACTGTGTTGGGTGAGTGTCTACTGAGCTGTCGGCAACATATTATTATTTCGTCTGCTGTGAGAAGTTTGTACAGTGTTATAACATCGTGTCCGTCCTGCCAACTGTATTAATAGTTCTTTACCTACTGTTTGCTAAAGCGTTTACCATTGAGAACTGCCTTTTGGATGTTTTAGATCGTAATTATTAATATTAAATGGTTTCTATTTTATGAGTGTTAAATATTTTGAGTTAATTTAATTTTCATTATATTACGTGGTTATTGTATCTGAGGTATTTTATCGTGCACTTTTGTTTTTAGGAGGTGTTCTGTGTGCTTTACCTGCAATATGCACGATGTGAAGTTGTTTATTTTTACTGTTGGTAATAGTTCATCTTTGTTTGGCCATGTTTGTTGAATAATTTTGTTTAAAGAATAATATTTCATAATTTAGGTAATTTTTTGGTGATTGTTCTCAAAATAGATTTATTTGATCCAATTTAAATAATGTTATTATATTCAATAATAAATATTTCCTGTGTATTTATTATATAGCATTTATATGTTAATGTACATAAATACAGTAGTGTATTTATGTAAAGTTTTTTTATATTTATTTAATTCCTTCTTTGAATCTCTTTCGTATTTTTTTGTTTAAATTTTTTGTGCTAGCAAGTTGTTCATTATATGCTCTGATCTTCTAAAATAGTAAGTTCAGTCTAGCGACCTTCGGAAAGTATATATATATCAAGTTGTAAGCAATATTAAAAGTTGAATTTTCTTTACTTTAGAAAGTGTTTATGGTCACTTTTATTGATTCTTTTTTTTTTTAACTTTTATTATTACAACCCTTGAATTGTTGATTCTAGCTAATATTCTCATACAGTATATGGGAGCATAGTAATATTAGGTCCAAGTCTAAAATTAAATTGTCTTGTATAATATTTTGAAAGATATTTATTTATTTATTAATTTTATTTTATTTTCTAACAAATAACCCCATTCTATATATACTATATATAGTATGTATGATATTATATATAATATAACTACTACTATATATAGTATATATCATATATAGTAATATAGGATATATATATAATAAATTATCATATCATATATATATATAGTATATATACGTATATATATATGATTTAAACTATATTTTATATATATAACTATATATAACTGTATATATATATATATATATATATAGTATATATATATATATATATATAGTAGATATATAATATATATATATTTATATAGTATAGTACTATATATGATATATAGTAGTATACTATATATATATAGATATATACTATATATTCATATTATATAGTATATATATATATATAGTATACGTTATATATAGTATATATATATATTATATATATATGATAGTATATATAGTATATACGTATATATATATAGTATATATATATATATATAAGTGATATTATATATACTAGTATATATATTATAATATAAGTAGAATATATAGATATATAGCTATATAAGTATATCATTACTAGATATTTTTCTATCTTTAAATTATTCCTCAAAGCTATTTTTCATGTATTTAACTTGCTGTTAATTCTAATATATGATGTAGCTCTGGCCTTTTGCAAAACAACGACACCCCTCGCATTGAGAAAACTTTTCTTCTTGAAAGATTCCCTTCCTTTAGGTCTGGTAATTCGCCACATTTTTTTATGTGGCACCGTATCTCAGGGATCTGTCATGATCCAGTATAATCTTTGTGGTTAATAAGGTTCACTGTCATTCAAAGTGGGAGGAAAATTCCCTAAGTTCGCATGTTGGCATCGCGTCGAGCGGGGCCTGTCAAATATCGATTCCAGATTATAAAGTAAGTTTACCGACGCCCACAAAATGATGATACTGATACATTCATTACTATAGTTATAATATATTATACTATATATATTATATAGTATACTATAATATATATATATATAGTATATATAATTATATAGTATATATATATATATATATATATATATCTCTTTAGTATAAATATGAAATATAAAGTATAAAGTATAAAATATACTATACCTATATAGTCATATATATATATATAGATATATCATATATATATATAGTATAGTATATACTATATATATACTAATATATATAATATTATATGAGTATATATATATATAGTACTAGTATATATATATTCATTATAGTATATATACTATATATATGATATATAGTATATATAATATATAGTATATATATATATATATATATATATATATATAGGTATATATATATATACTATACTATAGCTATATATATATATATATAGCTAGTAGTATATATAAATGATGATGCGTGGTGATGTAGAAGTGTAGAAAAACCGTTAGCTGAATTTAAAACTTACTATAGCGTAGATTTTAGAACCAATATTCAGAAAAGAAAATCTTCTAAATTATCTTTATATACTGGTAGCTATATATTATAGTTTATATACTACTACTATATATATAGCCTATATATATATACTATATATATATAGTCATATATAGTAGTCAGTACGTATATATATATATATCAATACTATATATATATATATATTAGTATATATATCGTACTATATATTATATATATACTATACATATATTTATCTATATATATAAATATATAGTATATATATATATATATACTATATATATATATGAGTATATATAGTAATATATATCTATATATATTATATATGATATATACTATATATATATATATATATGTATATATATAACTAGTTAGTATATAGTATATATAATATAATACTATAAGTATATATATATATAGATATATTATACTATAGTGTTATTTTTAGATATAGTATTTATATATATATATATATATATATATAGTATATATATATATATTGAAGATAGAGGAATGAGATGGGCGAGTCAATGTCCACAGAACTGTACCACCACTGAAGAGAGTGATTTGGTATGGGAAGCAAAAAGCTCACGTTGTCTATTTCTGTAAACCGATATGAAAGAAATAGATTACTCTTGTCGTAGTTAACAAGCTTGAAGTTTTTTTCTCATAGAAATATGTATTTGACTTTTCTTTGACATTAAACCCTTGTTAACGCTACTTAGGAATTATTCAACTAAAATAATAAAGAATGCTGCCGTATTGGACAGGGAATAAAATTAATAGATTCAATAAAAGGGTTTCTATTATTAACAACAATAGTACATTACAGCAATTAATGATTTCAAGAACAAGAAAAACAGGTGTTAGCGGTCCAGTTTAAGCATCAGTTGCTCTTCGGAAGATATGCGTGGAGAATCTGCGGCGTTACTACAATCGCGGGATACCACATTAGCTAGAACTAATAATCCAATCACATCCAAGCTGAAAAATCCGTCAAGCAAAGACTTAACAGACAGAAAATTGAGCTAGACTCAATTGTTGTGGTTGGCTAGGCCTTCCAAAGTTCCTATTAGCTAGACTAATACAGCGTATATCTGGGCTAGACCAGAGTCTGTCAGCGCTGAGACTGCATCAGTACCCTTCGGTTGAGCTAGACTCAACGTCTCCTGCCGGTCGGCTAGGCCTTCCCAAAGTTTCGTCATTAAAAGAAGTAGCTAGAGCTAAATGACAGCGGTGTATCTGGGGGCTAGACCCAGAGTCTGGTCAGCCAGACTGACGAGTACCTTCGTGAGCTCAGCACTCAACGTTGCGGTCGGCTAGGCCTTCCAAAGTTGCGCTATAGCTAGACTAAATACAGATTGATCTGGCTAGATCCAAGCATCGTATCAGCTAGACTACAGTACCTTCGTGAGCTAGACTTCAACGTTGCGCGTCGGCTAAGCCTTCCAAAGTTCGTATTAGCTAGACTAATACCACGCGCTGGTATGCTCATGGTTTTTCGGTTCTATGGCGCTGAGAAACCAGATCTCATCCAGCTAGGACTGATAGTACGCCAATAGATCAGCTAGGACTGATAGTATAATAAGCTTTTGGCTAGGGCCACAATACTCTTCGACAAGCCAAAACCTATAATCTAAGGCAGACCTCAAATATGGAGAAAGCTAGACTTTTCTTTTACGTTTCTTGGCGTAGACCAAGCGCAAGAGAGGAAGACAAGCCCTGCCAGTTTTGCCATTCACCACTTCGGCTTGGAAATCCAACCTAGTATGATAACGCTGCTTTCTTGTAAGTCAATAATCCTAATCTCTATAAATGTCATAAAAAATACTTTATTAAAAACAATTACAACCATTAATAAAGAAAATTGCTAACTTAGGAAGGAATAACAAATTAATACTTAACTACACATGTTGTGGCTTAAATTAGGGGTTGACCTAAAATATAAAAGTCAGAGTAATATTGTATGGATAATAACATAAGCGTATTTGATAGGTTCTCGAACAGGGCTTAGGTAAACTCGTTTTCAGACTATTTAATAAATAGCTAATGTATATATATAATGTATAGAATATAAAACATTGTCAAGTGTCCTTTTTCATGTAATTATTCTGAAATACAGCAAAACGTAACGTAATTTGCTTATAGAAGAATTAACTTGTATTCATTGGAAATTCTGGACATGTTCGAGTAATATTTCCTAACGATTCGGTAAGTGCATTTGACAACGCTGCAATACTCTATATTTCCATAAATAGTGGCTTAGCTAAACAGTTTTTAACTATTTAATAAATTAATGAATAGTATACACACGCATAGTTACAATAGCAACCAAACTTTGTAAAAGATATGGACGCTGTATCTTGTTCATCATTGCGGTGCAAACACGAGTGACTTCGCTTTGCTAGCTCAAAGTCACGTTTGATCCATTGAGAATCTCGAGCATGCTCCAGTAATATTTCCAAGATTGAGTAACACACCCCCCCCCCCTATACACAATTATTGCGTGCAATACTTAAACGGATAGATCACAATTATTTAGAACTTAAATATAAGGACAAATTATATACATAATTACTTAGTCATTTTATTAATAAAGGTTTATTAAATTAATGAAATTATGAGTATCCGTTAACATATCAGTCTCAAAATTAATAAAAAGCGTGATTTAAGTAAATTGGTCAAAAACTAAAAATTAAGGAATTTAACGAAGGGAAGAGAGTTCAAGCGCTAGATTTATATTCTCTTCACACA